>JAVQJD010003546.1:0-33612 GCA_036023655.1 Nannoperca australis
CCCCATTGGTTTCGCCCACCACACGCCCCCCCCCCCCCCCCCCCCCGCTTCTCTCTCTTTCACAGTGTGGCTCCTCAGCTTCAGGGGTCAAATGTGATTACTGGAAGGTTAAGCCTCAGATCTGGTCTTTGTGGTGGGGAGTCACTTCATCCTCTTCTGTGTGTGTGTGTGTGTGTGGGGACATTCCTGTGAGTTGTGATTCTAAATGAAGAAAACGTATCTGGATTGATGTTGCACAAATATCAGAAAGGGGACCCAATTCCTGTATTATCTCATTTGGATGCATCATGCGCCTCAATTGAAAATATCTGATCATTTCATTTTTTTCCAGTTAGTTAGAAGACAAAATGCGGCTGCCCCTGTAGGAACTCAAAAAAGACAGCTACTCTCATAACTTTGAACCAGTGTGGGCATTTTAGTATGTATTTCTGGGAAGAAGCAAACAGAAAAACTGTGAATATTATTTGGAGTAATGTCGCAAGCAAGTGAAAGCAGTTATGGGTCAGAGAGCTGAGTAATGCAGTGCCAGATGACCTTAACAACATCTGTCTGTTTTTGTGTGGAGCCACAGAGGAAATCGTAATTGAGTTCTGGCCTGCATCTGGGATCTGTTTAATGCGTCTTCTTTTCTCAGTATGCGTGTGAATCTATATGCAGCGCAGCCAAGAGGACTTCAAAATTAAATGCATGTTTCTAAGGACGCAACAGTTTCCTCTTTGTTCTGTGTCAGATGTGAAGATCCTTTGCCACAGACTGAGGCATCTGTTTGTGACATGGTGAGAAAAAGTCAGGCCCACCATGGGGCCACAGTAGGGGCTTGTATATTGTGTTAAAGCCTTGCCTACTCTACCTTTTAAGTGGGCAAGACTCACAGAGCTGTGGTGCCTCTAATGTTTACCAGATGCTGTCAGAACGAGGTCCCGCAGACAGACATTCCAGTAAAGCAACCTTCCCTACACCCACAAACCCGAATGAACGCAAATACAAAAGCACATATGGTCAACAGCTCACTTAGTTGTGAATGCAGTCTCACGGAAACAAAAAAAGAGGAAGATGCAAATTCTGCATGTCTGTATAATTCACATGTCAACACACAACCACAGAAACAGAATCACTAGTGATGCTGGCATAAAGCAAATGCTGTTTGTTATTGTGCAGTTCTGGTTAATTGTTTTGACCTGACAAATATTTTTTATTGCTCTGTAAAGAAAGAGGTTGATGGAAAGCATATGCTGTGGGTTATTTTTAACATCGTCAACTTTGAAGGTCACTCTCAAATGTTTCAAAAGTTAATCTCGTACCCCAACTAGGTGTGGTGTGACGCAGGGACCCAGGTGTTCTTCTCCTACGCCGTGTGTCAGGGAGTGCTGACAGCTCTGGGCAGCTACAACAAATACAACAACAACTGCTACAGGTCAGTGTCAGGTCGCTCTCAGTGCATCAACATTTTCAGTTTTACGCTTGTGTGCTCTTTGAAAGTGCTGGCTTTTGTTCTCGGTACGTTGCAGGGATTGCTTGGCTCTGTGTTGTCTGAACAGTGCTACCAGTATCTTTGCTGGTTTCGCTGTGTTCTCAGTGCTGGGATTCATGGCTCATGAATTGAACGTCCCGCTGCATGACGTTGTTGCTTCTGGTGAGTTGATTCCTCCCTTTGCATCATCTGCATCCTCTATTTGACTAATTTCACTGTCACCTTCATTTAATAAATGTCAGCTTTGAGCCCGAGGTGACCTCTTCAAATGTCTTGTTTTTCAAAATCCTAAGATATTTCCCATCAGTGGACTAATTGTTGCAGCTGTGGCAGTGGTGACAGCAACCAACAATGTCCACAAGATGGCATCTTATGCTCACATACAGTTACATAAAGATTACTTTACTGGGGGCCAGTGTCATTCCTAATGTTAGAAAATAAAGCGGTGCACCTTCTCCAAGTCCTATCGTCTCCTACAATTTTCTTGACATATTTTCATGTTTTTAATGTTTTATGAAAGAAAAGAGAAAAGACAAGTCATTAAACTAAAGTTATATATATTAATAGCTGTTATTAAAACAATTGTTCTCAACCTCAAAGGGCCCCAAGAAAAATCAGAAGGGTCATAAATTGATTGAAGGATTATGAAGAAAAAAATGTATCTTTCACAAAATTATGTTGTGGTTTTATGACTTTATTACTTACTTACTCCATATCTGTTTCTTGTGAAATGCTGCATTTTTCCACCTTCAGGTCTCTAAAAATCCTTCAAATTAAACAATTGGAGAAGTAAAAAAAAATCTACATTTGACAACACAATTTATGTCCTGGGAACTACTGTGTTAAACACTGGTCTTGAATATTGCAGCACACTATCATATGTAAATAGATGCATTCACGTGCTTTCTACAGGTCCGGGTCTGGCCTTTATAGCTTATCCTAAGGCTCTGTCGTTGCTGCCTGGCTCAACCTTCTGGGCTTTGCTCTTCTTCCTCATGATCCTCTTCCTGGGCCTGGACAGTCAGGTATTGTGTGTAATGCATCACATACATTTTGTTTCTCACCATATATTAGCTAACCTGTTCATTTCTGTCCTCTCAGTTTGTGTGTGTGGAGAGCCTGGCCACAGCCCTCACAGACCTGTTCCCACGTTACCTGAGGAGGTCAGGCGCCAGAGAGTTACTGGTTCTGGTCATCGCTGTTGTCTGTTTTCTACTGGGGCTGCCCCTCATCACTGAGGTAAGCAGCAGAAGAGAGTATGGGGACGATTGATGAAAAAATGTAATTGTCAGCATGGTAGCATTTAGCTTAAAGCCTATGCACAGCCACACAGAACTGCTAGCCTGGCTGTAAACCTTACTGTTAATGAAGAAACTGACTCTATAAACTTCAGTCGATCTTTACAGCAATGTGAGCATCACTAGATGTTTATTTACTTTTTTTTCCTTCTTTTTTTTTTTTTTTACATTAGCACTAATTACTCCCAAGAAATTCATAAACCTTCAGTTTTCAGTTTTTTTTAATTTATATATACATATTTATTTCTTTAAAAAGGGCAAGTGATACGATGTACACCAGTAATTTAGGGGTTTAATTTCATGCTGCATGTCAAATATTGGAATGCCATGCTCTGCTATGGGGGCTCTGGGTGAGAGGGAATTGCTGTAAAGAGGAGGATATAGTCCGGACAGTAAAAAACACAGCTTTTCCATCTAATCTCTTCCTGCCTGGCATGACTTTTTTCCCTCTACGTTTTTTTTACTGCTCATGTTTCAGGGAGGGATAGTCCTCTTTCAGCTGATAGACACATACGGTCCGAGTGGAATCAGTCTCCTCATCATTGCCTGTTGTGAGTCCATTGTCATTGGCTGGGTGTATGGTAAGTCACGCCATTGGCCGTTATCACTGCACTGCCCAGTGCTTTTTATTATGCACTACAATCACCATTGAACTACTGCTGCACTATCACTAAGTTCAAATTATTTCTTAAAACGTTTCTGAAAATGTGTTTGTTCTATATATCTGAAGCCTTTTGCTTTTAGGCGTAATCAGATCTTCAGTGATAACTTCTATCTATCTACTATCTACACAATATCACCATCATCGGCAGTGCACTACATTCACTGTCGTTACCAAATAAAACATTATTATATTTCTTCAGTTTATGCGATTTGTTTCATCAGTGTAATCTACCCAATGTATCTGTGTAATCTTATCTGTAAGAAACCAGCTTTGATAAAAACTCTAACAAAACAAAACATAAAAGGACATTTTAATGAGATTTAAAAAGATAACAGGATTCTTGTTCATTTTTGCTTTAGAAAATAGTTTCTCTTAACATTACACATTCCTCCCATTACTTTGCACACGCACCATGTTTTGTTTTTTTAAGAAGCTTTAATAAATCTATTCTTTTTTTTTTTTTTTTTTGCTAACCGGTGCTTTCAGCCTTTTTAATGTTTCATCTATCCATCAACAACTAGGACGGATTGCCTTGAAATGTTGTACAGACATTCATGGTCGCCAGACAATGAATCCCAGTGACTTTAGTGATCCCCTGACTTTTTAATTTGTGCAAAAACTTTGACCAAACGCCTGCTCATATTTTCATCAGCCTCAACTGAACTACTGAATTTAATGATAGACAATGCATGAACAATAAAAACATTTAATTTCTTTTATAATAACTGAAAGCACAAACATGCTCGATCAAAACCAAGAACTGTGTGTTCAGGTCAAAAAACAAAAAAAGAGAAGAATACCATGACCTGAACTATTTCTAGTGCCAGCAAAACATTTGCAAAAAGGTATTTTTTGTGTGACTTTTTTGCAATCTGACACCACTTTCATACATTCACTGTGCTACTACTGCTTTAGTTTTCTTTACAATGAGCATTACAGCCTCAAAGAGCTGCAAGCGTGGCTGTAGACAACTTTGCTGTTTACGGGAGATTACAGAGATTATCAAGATATTGTACAGTTATTACTTAAGAGTTACGGTACAGATGTCCGGTTAAATAGCATCTCCTTTCCTTTATGTTTAATTTTAAGTACCATACTTTAGGGTCTCTTAACAGAATAATCAGAACATGAGGTGTTTCTGTGTTTTCATTACCATCCTTAATTTCAGCACTTCAACCACTCAGTTGAAGGATGACACTCAGAAAGGTTTGTAGTGTTTATCTTAAACCAGAAGGACATGTGCTCCATCTACTGGACTGAAACCAAAAGCAAGACTTTCTGCTGTAATCTGAATCTGTTCTCCTTTCCATGGATGTTCTGTTCCTGCCATGGCCTGTGTCTTGCTGCTATGTTCCTTTCATTAAATACAGTATTTAATGAACCCCTTAGCAGTTCTGTCTCCTCCTCAAGTGTGTCAGGATTTGTCCATTGCCCATTCCACAAATGTTAATCTTCTATTTCCATATGCTAGTCTTCCTCTGCCATCATGTTGGATAAATCGTCTGAGCTTTCGTCACTTCCCACACCTTCAGCAGTATTACTAGCTAAATTGCAACATATGGGTGGAGCAACTCTCAGAGCATCTGCATCGTATACTTTTCTTAAAACAAGCCATTTTCTCTCACAAAACTTAAGGTATTTTTATTTGTATGTGTGCACGTCTTCACACTCGTTCAATTTCTGTGACTCTAAACAGTGTATTTCTATTTCCAAAAAGTACTTGCTCTTTGGAATTAGAGTCCAGCTACACACCTTCTACTGGGAACTAAAGCAGAGTGAGATATCGATCGCTTTATGAAGCTGCTTCCTCGCCCCGGTTTGAGTTTTTTAGCCATTTGTTCAGCCTTTCTGCCTCTTCAGAGTGAGTCTGTGTGTGGAGAAGCTTCCTAGCTCAAATTTCAATGAGGCCACTCACTTTCCTGCTCCGCATAGAGGTAGTTAGTTTCAGGGTTGGTTGCTGTATCGTTTATGTAGCTGTGTCTGCTTTTCTGAATAGGTTTGACAACTTATTATGCATTTGCAAAATAAAATCCATCTGTGGATGTTGTTCCATCAGCCAGGTCATGGACTTGACCAATCTCATATCAGTTTCCTCCTGTTTTTTAATGTCTTTCTATAGTTCCTCTCTTTGGCAGCTCAAGGTGAGCAGCTTTCTCTGCTTTCTCACTCCTCCTCCTCCACTCTTTCTTAGCTCATGTCTGGCGTCCCTCCAGTCTTCCTTTCCTCCTCATTTGAACCACATGATTTTTACTGAGATTAAACTTGAGTTTTATTTCCCTGGATATATGTTTTTTTGTTGGTTTGGAGGCTGTTCTTCCTCCTCTCCCTTCCCTTCTTACTAACTGTTCCCTCATTGTCCATCGTGTGTGGAAACATCTCATTACATGTGTACCAGCAATAAATCAGATGACACACCAAACACTTACATTCTAATTGTGTAGGTTAGATTTGATTGTGTTACTAGTGCTGTACTTCTAGAGTCTTAGCTGCAGAAAATGGGACTGAATTATTGTTGGAATATACTTCTACATGACGTTTTAGGACGCACTCAGAATTACCTCAGTTTTAAGTTTTACAGAGCTTTTAAATTAGATCCACATGGTTTCAATTTTTTATTCATTCGGGTTAGGGGGAAAAATGGCTTCACCATCTCATTGTGTCTTCAGTTGAGGGCCCCATGTGTTTGAGAGGGTCCCCTATAAAAAGAAAACTATTACTCCCCGTGATTGACTAACACCTCCCGTCAATGACTTTGCAGGTGCGGACCGTTTCTATGACAACATTGAGGACATGTTAGGGTACCGGCCGTTCCCCGTGCTGAAGTACTGTTGGATGTTCATTACGCCGCTCATCTGTGGAGTGAGTTACGCACAAAGCTCTTATTTGGAAGTCGCTTTGGATAAAAGCGTCTGCTAAATGCCTAAATATAATGTAATGTAATTTAATGTCGCATCTCTCATTTAATGTTAATTCATCTACTTTGTGTCTCTTACTTTCGTTCACACTGGCTCTCTGCTTTAATCTTCACATCCTCTCATGTTTTCATATATTCATTTTTTTCTATCTTATATTACTTCTGGAATCAGATATTTTGCTGCCCTTTATTACCCCTTTAATCTTTGCTTCTTCCTGTTTTTCTCTCACCTGGCCTTTCATCTTTGATCGAGTGTTTCACATATTTTCATTTAGCCACATCAGTAATTATGCTTGAGCTCACATGTGAGAAAGAAGAGGAGACACTGCTGCCTTTACCTGAAAATGTGGACTCATCTGTTTTAAAACACACTTCACTGCAGACATGATCAGTACAAGATCAGAAAGTATAGTAGGCATATTCATTTTTAACATCATAATGGAGTTTTTCTCTAATTTGACCGTTTCCTGTCCCCTAGATCACACTGTTGTATAGCCTGTCACAAACACATTCTCTGGAGGTGTATGGTTATATGCCCGGCTCCTGGAGCGCCGCTTTGGGCTCCCTACTTATCTTCACTCCACTGATGTGCATCCCAGTATTTGTTTTGGTCGCCCTGTATAAGGTGAGTGAATAAATTTTTCTCAGCGCTACACTGTGACAGGTGCGTGACTTTGTTCATTATGTTTTAATTGCATTTCCCTCCTAACAATCAGAATTCCAATACCATGACCACACCATCCAGTGATCTGCGTCAGGCTCGACCAGACAAACCGGTCCTCACACTGTGTAAATTCGTCATCTTCAAGGCCCAGGGGCAGCCGAACAGGAGAGTGGACGACAGCAACGGGAAAATGATGATGGAGGAACCCAGCAGGGTTTGATGGTCATTAATGACACTTAGAGACCTGCAGCAAATTATAGTTGATTCACTGAATTGTACAAATCTGTGACAACCAAAACACAATGTTTTATTATATTTAAAGTTTTATAAATGTTTTCACACTTTGAGTATTATCGGGAGTGATCCTGTTTTTTATGTTGGTACATTAAGGTTTACCTTTATTTTTTATAACGAATAATAATGTAATTGTCACATACAATGTTTATTGATATTGACGTGGTCCTATACTCCTATAATCCTACATACTGTAGTCATCATAAAAAAGTTCTTGTAATTTTGTACTGCAGTCTTATAATCCTATGATAACTACTGTTGGATGCACGATGGGCAGTTTAAAACAAAACATCAGAATCGATGCAGCAAAACCAAAACAGCTAGACTCAAGCAGAGATGAGGAGTGGGCTACAGAGGTCTTGTAACCTCATTTCTTTCTAACTCCACACCCCCAGATTTCTTTCATATGAAAAAATGCAGTCCTCAGCCCCAGCTCCAGTGACATCACTTCACAATCTTCACTTCACGATTTCTCACAACTTTCTCTGGAGCTGTTTTTGATTTGTTTGCTTGTTTACGAATATTTTTCACATTCTGCAGCAGTACTCTCCAACACCTGGAAACAGACCTGATGTGTAAAAACGGTGGACTTTGCATGTGGAACATTACCTGTAATAATTGTATTACTGTAGTATTTCTTTGTCATTAAATGTATCATCCTACGATGTTGATCTTAATAAATGCAAAATTTCAATATGAGTTGTTGAATTTGTGATTTTACTGTGATGGACTGTGTTTCTTGACTGCACAATTCACTTTGTCACTGATAAAATGAATGTTTATTATTGATATATCTGCATTTTAGTCAACCAAACCGGACAGATTATTGTTTCAAAAGGTGCACGTTCTCTTCAGTTCATTAAATGTGTTGGTGATAAACTTTTTTTATTATTAAACTCATTAAAAGTATGCTAAATATCCTGGTGCAGTGTGTCTGTTTCGATTCTGTCCATATTGATTTCTGACCACAGAGGACAAACATTCAATACAGCATGATCAGCTTGTCAGCTCAGTGAATAGATATCATGTTTCCTGTTGTTTTGTAAGAAAACTTCCTACCTCTACCTCCTACCTAAAAAATGACTTAACACGGCCATGAAATGACAAACAGGCTTTGTGTACGTGTGATGTCACAGGATATTTGTGATTGGCGAACATGAACTTGATCCATCATAATGCCAAGTTCAGTCATCTGTGTAATGCAAAGCGGCATTCAATTAACAAACAATTCCGCCCAGTCGCCTCCCACCTCTCCTCACCCCCTGACTGCCTCACTCTACCCTCGACAACACAGAATGACCCTCAGTCCTGAAACAGTATAGCCTCAAAATCCCACCATTGGGTCACGTGGTTCAAAAGTGCATCTTCATTTTATTTTCTTCCTGAGAAGATAAAAATCAACAAGTGAAAGCTACCAGAGGTCAATTGGCAGTTTAATCTTCCTCAAATGATAGAAAACAGTGGTAAGAATATGTAAGGTGTTCCCCCTATTTTGTACATTGATGGGTCTCTGTAGATTAAAGGCTACAGGTTGTCTAAAGGTGAATAAAAAACTAAGTTTCCACAAGTGGAGCAACACTTTCACTATTTATAATTAGAGCATCTACCAACTAAACAACCTTTACGTAACCAGCCACTTACCAGCTGCAGCAGAGAGCCAGAGTTACTGTAATGGAAAACCCCAACCACTGGCATGGGTACCAATGCAAATAACAATTGACTATATATCTACATGGAATACAAATACAGAATGCAACAAGGTGACAAAAATAAAGCCAGTGGGACGTTATCAGCTGTCATGGAAACGGCAATTGAAAAAGCAATAAGTAACTCAATGTCAAACCGATGCAATACTAGGTTAACGTTACCCAGAAAAAATAGGTTGTTTTCACCCAGTGATAGTGTTTTTTTTAATTTTGCTGTTGGGTTATTAACCCACACTAAAATGTGATTATTTTGACCCAGTGTTAGACACAACAAGCTCAACTTTTACCCTAAAATTGTTGATTTGCAATACTTGTACAAATCGTTGTGCATATAACCGCAAAGGATACATATATTATTGACAATTGACAATTTTCTACCCATTGGCACTGGGTAAAGTTAACCCAGTATTATTTTGGTGCTGATTCCAACTGGGCATTTTGTTTTATTTGCAATATCTCAACCTTTTATTCTTTTTTACAACTTCTTAGAACAAATTGAAAATGCGCATAAAAACAAGTTGACAGAAACGCACTTTTTGTGTGGGACACTTCTCATCGAATACATGGCAGTGAATGAATGACATTGTCTTGCATTCATGGTCGTCCGTCCCTGCCTGTATATCTTCATCAATGTTTAATGGAGCTTTTGATTGTTTGCTGCATTCAGCAACAATTCCCTCAGGGCGAGAGGTGAGAAAAGGAAAAACATCCTGATCGTTCAGTTGACCATTTGAACTAAATCAGATGAAGGCAACACTGAATGCATAACAATAACAGGCTGCAAAGGTTCCACATAACAGATTATATTTCTGCTTGACTTCTTCTTTAGTGGTTTTATGGCGACAGTGTGTTGATGCAATCTATTGTGGGACACATTAAGGACGATGACATTGCATATAGCAAGGTCACAAGGATTTGAGACAGTTGCAATGATAAGACATGACTCAGGGTTAATGGAAGAAGCAGAGTGAAACGGAGAATGAGGTGGATGGTGGGGCTCCAGGGAGGATTAGCACACTCACTGCAGTGATGCCAATGACACTCCACTGGATTCATGTATCAGGCAAACTGTAAATGAAGACATTTCAATGGCCCGTGTCACTTCTTTTATCTGATGTTCTCTCTCTTTCACTTTTTCTTTCTATCTCCAGCGATGGAACACACTTCCTCTGTGTCTTGCAGTCATTTTCCCATTTCTATGTATCTTTTCATCTCTTATCTACCCAGGCTCTACTGTAACATATCAACTTTTTCCATTTTCTTCTCACCATCTTTTCATTCGGCCTCCCAACTCGTATCTGTACTTTCCCCCCCCTCATTCTTTGCGGTGATCTCTCTGCCCCCGCCTCCCTCATCATCTTTCATCTTTTCACTCTTTCCCTTTCATTAACACAATCATGCTCTCTCTGATGTGCTCTTCGCCCCGCGTTTGTCCTTAACCTGTGGAAATTTATGCCGCATGCATCGTCCTCCTGCATTACTGGATGAAAATGTTGGTAATATTAGCCTCCTATCTATTCCTGCCAATCGCCTCTGGGTGTTCCTTGCTTTATAATAACCCCCGCATTGACTCACAGACCACGACACGTGATGAGAATTAAAGGCAGCTTGCATGGAGGCCTCAAAGGCAACAGTTTTATTCCAAACAGTGGCCCATTTCTGTTATTGAGGTTATTGAGGAATATTCTTTTTCAAAAAGTATGCAAATCTAACACTTTTATGATTCAAGTTGTAATGGTTTATATTACTACTTTCAGTTCACCAAAAATATTGCTGTAACTGCATGAGTTTAGTCTGTATAGTTTGTCTTATTGCGGCTGTGTAGAGCAATATAATCAAGGCTTTATTTCTCTATGAACAACACTAAGAGTAGCCATGCTAGCAGCTCTGTGAGACCGGAGTTAAATGCTAGCAAGCTAACAAGCTCACAATGACCATGCTAACACGCCGATGGGTATCCGGTATAACATTTACCATGGTTGCCATCCTTTTATAGGTACTGCATGTATTTGGTCATTAACTAAGGCACAGCCATACCTCACAAATGGAGTGACACAGGGGCTACATGCAGTAAATGACCAACATGTTTAAAATAAACAAAGTGGTTTTACATTATGTCAGGGTTAATCAATTGTGTAATTAAACATGGGCTTGTTTCTCCTGGTGTATCTTTTCTATTTCACAGTACATTTGTATTTGGTCTCGGCGCCTTAAACGCTCTGTATTAAGAAACCTGCGGGAGACTGAAATCTGCAACAAAGAAGATCTTAAATTCGGAACGTGTTTTGGAACGTGAACAGGCCTTACTGCAGGAACTTAATGCTGTTAAATAGGACTTTGGACAGAGCATGATCATTTTAGCGTCTCAATTTTTTAGCTCTATATTTCCTTTCTGTCTCTCTCATAACTTACCTCTCTATGCTTTTTCTTCATTCTTTGTCCAGTTTCTCCTAAAGAGGAAATATGACCAATCAAAATCTGACATAATCTTTAAATCTGTGACCAACTTAACTTTTGCTTTATGACATTCAATCTCTCTGTCATTCTTCCTCTGTCACCTAATCGCTCCCTATTATTTTTCTGCCGTGGACGATCTGGAATCATAATTAGGCCGCATTGATCGAGGGACGCTGTAAACAGATTGATGAAAACCAGCTCTGACACCTCCAAACCAGCCAGCTTTCATCATTTGGGTCCTCATGGACAATATACCTCAAGAGAGATTACACTGAATCTATTCTTGATAGGAGCGGCTCGCTACGGGTGTAATTAAGCTTCTAATATAATTTAATCTCTCACTTTTGGAACCCTGTATCTACCTACCGTCCAAACCCAACAGCACACCAATGGGTACGGGATAAACTGCTGCCAGGGCATTGTGGGATTGTTCATTAATCTTTTTAATTGGCTGGTGATAGAATATCTGGAGAAGATATTCATGTTAGGAGGTTACCTGCCAGGAGAAACTAGTGGGGCTCATATAATTTCATTAATATTAATGAAGACATTGTTTTACTGTCACTAGAGTGATTAAAAAGACAAAAACATTAACATCACTGTCTCCACTATGGGTGCAACATTTTGTATGTCAGGACACATATATTTACCTTCCACCATTTTCCCGTCTGAATTATGAGGAAGTGAAATTGATGCACTATATATACTGTCCTCCAAAATGCAATGCGTCACGTTTAGAATATGTAAACGACTTCTTCTGTGTGACTGTGATCTCAATTTATACAATGCAGATGCATTTTGTCACATGCAGTTACAACGTAACGCCAAAGGTTTATGTTGGCTAACGCTAGACTACATTCAACATGCCACAGATAATCATTTCAATGGTTTTACCATGAAAATGAAACCCACTTGTTGTCCTGGCTTGTTGTTCAGTTTGAGTCACTCAACTGACTTTATCTTTTAAAATGAAGGGAAATTAACGTGCCATTAATTGCATCTTGTGACCACTGGTCAGCAAAAGTTGCTTGGATGTCACTTTGAGGCACCAACTGGGACTATTTGGCACCTTAATCTCTTAAAGACACAGCTGTAGACACAGTTATTGACATGAAGTGGCAGTTTCAGAGGCATAACGTGGCAGATAGTTCAAATACAGTAGAGCGGCACACTGGAGCAGGCTCTCTGGATCACAATGTTTGAATTTCCTCACTCTGTCATTTGAGTGAGGACACTGAGGATGAATATTAGGTCACTTTATGTGCTGATTGCTGAGTCTGATGCTGGCATGACCGCATTTGTGGTCATACACATCCAGGGTCTTTGCCAGCAGTCATCACTCATTTCATTTTCCAAAACTCCACGAGCTCTTTCACTGATCCGGCCCTTCCCTGTTGGGAAATACCATGGTAACGGTGCTGGCAAGAACTGACCTCGGCTATCGCAACAGACACACACGCAGAAAGCACAAACACACCCTGCTGCTGAAGCTAGGGTTCCCCACCAGTGTTGGGCGATTGACATATCCCCCATGGCCTTGGGGCCTCACTAGTCCAAACTGAGCAGTAATCAAAGCAGACACACAGGTCGAACTTTATTATTAACCACTCGATACTAGCTGCAGGAACTGCACAGGTCCTCCAAAATACAGCATACAGGAAAGAGTTGCAAATTCAAAAACAACTTTTTCGGACAGCAGTTACATTGGGGCTTCCCTTGGGCCCTGGAGAACTGGCTTTTCACCGTGGACACAAAGATGATCGTTGCTTCTTTGCATGATAAGTTGAAGTTTCTGTACTTTGAGGTGCCGGCATAGAGAACTGAAGCTGATGACCTGACGAAGGACTTGGGGAAAATCTCTCAGGTAGGATTCACCTCATTCCTCCTCTTTCTTCCTCTGTTTCAAACTGTCCGTCACTCGCTAAGTTATTAAGTTGAAACTGCACTGTCACTGAATTTCTTCCGTGACAGTGCAGTTTGTCCACATTCACAGGGTTAACAAAGTTTATTTTGGTTCAATGGACTGCCACAGACCATAACAAATAAATATATTAATCAATTAAAATGAATTCACTGACTGAGACTCTTTGTTAATTAATTAGTTATTGCCGCAATTGTTAAGAGAGACAAAACTTCTCTGCCACTGAAAGGTCAAATAAAAAATGTAATTTTAAAAGTTTCTACTGTCATAAACAGTGTGACTTCCTTTGAATCTAAACGGACAACATGCTCAAAGGGAATCTCTGATGTGTTCCGTATTATTGGTATGCTTTTGAAGCAAATACCCGTAGTCACCTAGACCACAATTTGAAAGTACATTTTTGATCATTTTACAATATTGTGCCCAATTGAAGTTGACTGTTTTTTACACAGTGTGGAACACAACCCATTCTACAGCAGGAGAGAATTATTTTGATCAATACTGATTATCCTAAACACCACACTCCCTGGTTTAAACTTATTACTCTGACTACTTGTAAAGTTTTACATTACAATGCACTTTTTTTGGTCATTTGAATAAAGATCGTCTGTGTCCATTGCACATATACAGTATACTTTGCCAAAACTTCTTTTCACCAACATCATCAAAGGCTAGGAGGAATAAAAGATGCATCTATTAAATGGTGCAAATGAAGTTGAACATGAACATACATTTGAATATTTTGAAAAAGACCGTGAGCATTATGAATCAGACAGATAATAAAGTACAGCACGCTTTTTAAAGTGCAATATCTCTGTTCTTTCCGAAAATGTATTAGCAAACTGTCTCATGTGATGGCATGAAGGGATTTTGACAATTTCTGGGTCAATCAATATTTGCAATCATGAACAACTTCATCCCAATGAACCTGCACATATGATGTCATGCAAACATGAGATGGGGGATTATTTCACAATGAATGGCTTAATCATTATTAATACAAATATACCATTTGATTCAGCAGTTCAATTTTCATTACCTCAAACATCCCAATGAGAGGTGTTGATCCCTCTTTTGTGTGCAGCACGTAGTGAAACCTTTGTAGTATTTTCATCAAGGTTTTATCTTTATTTTCCCCATCTATTGGCCTTGTGGTGATTCACCATTAATTTGACTGTGGTGGACTGGAAAGAAAGGTGAGGTAGCGGTGTGTCACTAGTGATTAGGCTGCACAGTGATGTGTTGGATGGCCTGGATCGCGCCACCTGCCTGTTTATATCAGACCAATGGTGCTTGTTCTGTGCTATTTCTTTTGGCTTGAGTTGGCGTACCCACATAGACTACCTTAAATCAAATAAAAACACTGTGTGTAATTATGATTTATTTGAATATAACCTCTTATACCTGTGTTATAAACACAGAACCTGCACATTTTTGTGAGGTTGATTGATTTTGAAGGATCATTTTAGTATCAAAGAAGCACAATTATTTAAAGTACCCCCAATTAATTATTAATCATTTAGTTAATTGACAGAAAAGTTACAGTAATTGGTAACTATTTTGATAATCAATTAATCTCTTTAGTAGAAAGAAACCCAGCAGATTAATCAATAATAAAAACATTTGTTAGTTGCAGACGCCCAATACGCCCAATATTAGCTGGGAAAATACTACGCCTCTTGATTTTTATATTTTCTCACTGATTTATGTAGTAGTCGTTAGCTTTAGTTATGGGTGCTATTAAGTTGCCCAAGTTAATGAAATGGCTGTAAAAGACCATAAAAATGCCTCAACATCAGTAAATTGTAATTTGAGTGGTATTCCCCTCCACTAGAACGCCATCAGACACAACAAAGAAGCTTTCAATTTGCCCAGAGATAATTGTTATAACACCTTTCTGTTTTCTATATTCTCCCTCTGTCCTGTCTACAGCTTTTCTGCACATTCAGTGTCCGCACGCTGTCCTAAATCTGACGAATCAAGAACCAAACTCAGTGTGAGAGACTCAGCCGGACAGGAGCAGACACTTTAATTCATCACCATTACAGGCTGTGAGGACCCAGTGACTTCCTGACCCCACTGGTCTGTAGTGGTCCCAACATGGGGAAAACTGGGAAGAGTACAGTGGACTTAAACTCTCCAACAGAGGTCAAACAAGCAGTTCCTTTTGAGGAGCTGGATCCTGTGGCGCCCCCTGCAGATAAAAAGAAGAATAAAGAAGAGCCACCTGACAGGGGAAGCTGGAAGGGAAAGTTTGATTTTCTGCTGTCATGTGTGGGATACGCCATTGGCCTAGGAAATGTCTGGAGGTTCCCTTATCTGTGTGGCAAGAATGGTGGAGGTAAGTGCTATCAAGAGACTGACAGAACTACAAGACGTTTAAAGTTAAGTCTGATAAATGACATGGCCCACGCGGCTGTCCAACCACCATCAGGGTCATCAAGGGGGGCATCGTCTCAAGTGAGTTGTTCCAGCGTCCCAGAACCACCGACACATTCAAGACAGCCCTTCCTGGCAGATTATATTCACCTGGTACTATGCTGCTCAACCCACCAACTTAGATTTGACGTCATTCTGCTGCCTATCACTCTCCTGTTGCCACCTTGACCTGACTACCTCTAAACTAAAGCTAACCTTCTACTACTCTGACAAAATGTTTTCACGCCATATTCATAATTCAATCTCCCATCTGCTCTAACTTCTTCTCAACTGTCTCTTTCAGCCCTTCCAGTGCACCTATCAGATCCGAACAGTTGCCCATCTCACTTGCTGTCCCTTCACTTTTCTACCCATCACTCCTCTCTTTCCTTGGCTCTCACCACTGTTACAATCTTCTTCTTCCTCCTCAGTGGCAGAGATGCTGATATCCTGCAAACGTTGGTTACTAGCCTGTCGCTGGACTTAACTCAGCCGATCCAACTGACTCTTTAAGAAGTACAGAACGACGGTTATTCATTGAATTAATAAAACTAGTAGAAGAACGTGTTTCATAGGTCAATTTTATAGGAATAAGGTCCTTAGCAACACATTCACAGTTACAGACACTTTTATAATCACTTGCAAAACGTTCTCTCTGGGCACGTGTATATTCTCTGGAAGATGTGTGTCTCCTGCATGCGGATAGTGCAATATTTTAAACAAGACTGTCTTCAAGCATTTTTCATAAAATGCTAATAATAAAAAAGATCTTCAGGCAGGAGAAAAAGGATAAGTCATTATTACCACAATATAACAGCAATATTTAATTTCTTTTTCAGTCTAAAAGGAAGAAAAATAATCTAAATTTGTTCAAATGGAATATTTTAGGTTTCACGCAGCCTCTAAATGAAATTATGAGCTGTCAAAATAAGTTACATCAGTATGATAGTGTTACTCATACACATGCTATTGCTGATGAAAATCCTTTTGAAAACCTCCTGACTGTACTTGATCCTAAAATAAACTCCTTCTAATTACTACCTACATTATCTTACCAAACATATTTTGTTGATGTACTTTGTGGTGATCTGTCAGGGGCCTTTCTGATCCCGTACTTCATGACCCTGGTGTTTGCTGGGATACCTCTCTTCCTCCTGGAGACATCTCTGGGACAGTTCACCTCAGTGGGAGGGCTGGGGGTGTGGAAGCTCATCCCTATGATGAAAGGTAAGACGTGAACATTAAAATGAACATATGGATGTACGTCTGTTTTTAAATGTACACACATCATTTGAAATACTGACATGATCCTCCTTTGTGGATGTGGATTCTGAGCACGCTATATAGTATGTCACTAAGAATATGCACTAAGATTACCACTAAGATTTGCTATATGAGCAATAATTCTTTTTTGGTGACAAACTATTTAAAATTTACCTTGTATTGATACTTGAATACGATCCTTTTTCTAAACAGGCTTTTCTCCATGACATCACAGCTGTTGATGTCTTACAAAAAAGATTCAGGCGGTACATAATATGCAGTGAGCCAGCGAGAGAGATAACTGTACATGTACAAGCCTTGGTTAGCAAGTTGTTGATCGGCGGGTGCTTAACAACTTCCTTAACAGAAACAGTACATCAGTTATCTCTGTCTCGCTGACTCACTGTACAACAAGTACCTCCGCCAGGGGGCGTAGTTTCACTGTGAACGTTCACAGTTTTGTTGACAACATTTTTTCCATTTAAGAATATTTTGCAGCTAATGCAATGTGGTAGCAATTATACCACTGCCGCTGAGCTGAAAGAGCTCGACGGAAGCGCATTTTATCTCCTGCCAGCACAGACATCCACAGCGATCGTGAGTGTGCTGCTGTGCCAACTGATACTCAAAGCCAAGGCTGAGTAAACAACAAGAAAAGCAAAATAATAATGATGAAAATGATGAAGCTGTTAACTAACAACATTGTTTTCTTACTGTCTGCTGTCTGCTCTGGTGTTCTTTGCCCCTCACATATTCTATGGCCTACAAAACACTTTACTGTAAAATGCTGACGTCTGCGCCTCTTCCTTCCTCAGGTGTTGGTTTAGCTGCAGTGGTCCTGTCCTTCTGGCTCAACATCTACTATATTGTCATCATTGCCTGGGCACTCTACTACTTATTCAACTCCTTTGGTTCGGTATGTTACAAAATCAATCAATCGAGAGCAATCCTAGACAATATGTATATAGAGTTATCACCCGACTCTGCATTTCCCCAGAACTCTAAGGAGTGTTTTGCGTCTTTCAGCTCATTGTTTCGGTTTTAACAGCAGCCTGAATTAGCAACTAGCTGGTGAACATATTGTAGCATTTAGGAGGAGAAACAGGCCTCCAACTGGCTCCAAAGAAATATTCTATTGCATGTTCAAAATCAAATCATCAAGTATTTAGAAAAATGGATGGTTCATACATGGTTGGTTCATTAGAAGGGGGACTGTGGAGAATCAAGGATGTGAAGGAAAAGCAGAAATGTATGTTGCTTGTGTTTATTAAAAAAATACTTCTGATAAATCCCACTACATTGTTTTGTGCCAAAATATAGAATGCAAAACTATGTCATCAGATGTTTGTGGAGCTTATTTTATTTATGCATGTGTTTGTGTGTGTGCGCAGGAGCTGCCTTGGCAAAGCTGTGATAACCCCTGGAACACAGAGAAATGTTTCTGCAACTACAGTCTGACAAACACTACCAACCTGACCAGCGCTGTCACAGAGTTCTGGGAGTAAGTCAGCGAGATGTGTCTGTTTGAGTGTGTGTGTGTGTGTGTGTGTGTGTGTGTGTGTGTACAAGATGCCCTGTACAAGAATGTGTAAGTACGTGTTAAAGCTATGTTTGGAAGCTATTTGTGCTTATCTGTGTCTGAATTCAGTGTGTGTGTGTGTTCCTGTAGGCGTAACATGCATGAGATGTCTGGTGGTCTGGAGCAGCCAGGAGAGCTTCGCTGGCCCTTAGTGGGAACCCTGGCGCTGGCCTGGGTTCTTGTCTATTTCTCAATCTGGAAAGGAGTGGAGTGGACGGGGAAGGTCAGAGCCTGTGCTCAAGTGTCTCTCTGTTCTCCCCCATAATTTTTTTTAAATTCGTTCCCTTTCCTCTTTCATTCTTTAAACTTTCCATATACCGCCATCATCACTTCAATGTGTCTAATACTTTGGTTTATGAACAAATACCTGCAGTGACATTCCCATCAGCCTCAAGTGTACTTTGTGTTTAGTGATCTCTATTATTTGGGCCATTAATCCACTGGGCCATCCCAAAAGCTGCCATGAGTAATTAGCTTTTAGTAGGTGTGTTTCGTCATTCAGGTCTCTCCTTGGGCCAAAAAATGCATCTCGGCTTGACGAGATACATGAGACGGCTTACTGGACCATTTAAGCTCTTTTCTCCTTTTCAGTTGTTTTAATGGTCTGTTGTGTTTATTTATCACAAAGCACATTGACACGAGTCATAGCTCACAGTTCACAGCGCATTTGGAAATGATCCATCATTACTCAGGATATTGATCTGTCCCAGGATTTGCAAAAAGAGGAATCATGCGTTGAACCCCACATTGACGAGAGTTTAAAATCAAGTGATGGTGACATTTGAGCGCATTAAGCACAAACATATTAAAATATAAACTTTATTAATATCGTATTTTAGTTGTTATGGAGCCTTTGAGAGATGTTAAATCATGTATATGAGCAAGGTTACACTGGTGTTAGAAATAGATAATTCATCTCATGTGTTGAAAGGGAATCATTAATGCCCCTGCCATGTTCCTACTTGGATATTTATAGTATTTATTCATACCAATATTGTGATTTTTCAGTTTAATAATGGGTGTTTAAGCCCATCCCCATTCCATTGCTTATTTGTATTTATCTGCAAATCACATTGAAATGTCTGATAGCTCTTTGAACTTGCCTGCTCTAATTTTTGTCTCTTTATTGATTTGTATTTTTCATTTAATGGAGATATGTTGACTGTGTTTATATCGGCAGCCATTCTGCTGTTCACACCCCATCTCTCTCTCAACATTTCACTCAGGTTGAGAAATAGAAACGTTTTCAAAAGTTATTATTTCAAGCCAAACTGCTGGATGATAGGAAAAGAGAATAAGAAAAAAATCACTCTGCCTGCTGCCTGGGATTTTTAAATTACAGCAAGTCGAAGCAATGTATGTGACCAGAAACACATTTACACATTCACAGCCAGGGATAATTGGATTTTAATGTGTGTGAGAAAAATGAATTCCCCCAAGGCCCTGGCCTTGACAGACATTACCAATTAAGCATAATCATTATGCTACAGAACTGTTGGCCACATCCTAAAGGCTCCAGCAAGATCTTCTGACAAAAAGAAGCCCTGGAAATATTCTAGTAGCAGAGAAATTCTTCACTCTGTGCACTGTGGCAACAAGGGTTGTTGCATCCTTTTTGATTTTTTGTCATTTAAGAGAATTTGCTTTGAGTTGTTTGCAGTTCTGATTAAGTTGAATAAATCCAACCCCTCAATAACACAAGACTTTCTTCCACTTTCAATTCTGTAGAATTTAACAGAATAGAAATTTGTTATTTGAAACCTAAAAACAAGTGATTCTCTCTCTCTCTCTGTCTGTTAGGTAGTGTATTTCTCAGCCACCTATCCCTACTTCATGCTGTTCATCCTGTTCTTTCGTGGGGTCACTCTGCCTGGAGCCATAGATGGGATCCGCTTCTACATTACACCGGACTTCAATAAGCTCGTCCAGTCTGAGGTCTGACAGTTTGCGCACATCCAGTCACACAAACATGTTCACAGACAAAACAGACATGAATATGGGCATCTGTTGTCTGACAGGTGTGGCTCGACGCAGCAACTCAAATCTTCTTTTCCTATGGACTGGGTCTGGGCTCGCTCATCGCGCTGGGAAGCTACAACCCATACAACAACGATGTATACAAGTAGGAACATGCAGTCACAAGCTTTTGTGCATCCTCTTTGATGTAACTTTTCTTCTTTCACCCTAAGTGGTCATCGTGTTCCTTTCTTGTTAGGGACTCCATCATAGTGTGCTGCATCAACTCCTGCACCAGCATGTTTGCTGGCTTCGTCATCTTCTCCATTGTAGGCTTCATGTCCCATATCACTAAGAAACCTGTCCAGGAATTAGCAGCATCAGGTACACTGCTGTATTGACTTTTTTGGCAATGCTTCACAACATAGGACTTTTTAAAATTGTTGCCTCTTCCAACTAGGCATGATTCGGAAAATGTTACAGTATTTTTATCTTTCAAATCCCATATTGTTTAAGAAAGAACTCAGATGCTTTACTTGTGTAAAAGTACAAATTCCACACTGTAAAAAATACTTAATTACTAAAAAAAGTACAAACTGCACCCATGAAATGTTTGGCATTTTTGCATGAAAAATTACTTTTATTATCAAAATAGGTGACAATTATTTTTCAGTCAATCAACTCATTGATTAATCGATTTATTATTTCATCTCTACTTCTGTTAGGTTTGATTTCATAAAAAATCTTGAGGATTATAATTAACACATGCTTTTCCACAACGTTTTCAGTATTTTCCTTTACTTGGAGTAAATAGTATGGTGTTCTTTGTGTCCTGGTTCTTATGTTTTCTGAGATGTAAATATGTTCATGCTTATGAATTTCAGTAGGCTACAGTTAGTATAATGTGATAAGATAAAGCATTTGTAATTTAAATACTGTGTCTTCTGTGTGACATTTAGGTCCAGGTCTGGCGTTTTTAGCTTATCCTCAGGCCGTCACCCAGCTGCCCATGTCCTCTCTGTGGGCCATCCTGTTTTTCTCCATGCTGATGATGCTGGGCCTGGACAGTCAGGTACAAACCGCGCCACACTTTACCTGTTGCTAAGCAGTTGGCATGATTTATTCTGGGTTTTCTTTTACCCACCATGTAGTCATTCATCACTGAAGAGTGTGTAGTGCTGAGATGAGATTTATACTCAAGTGAATGTTAATAAATTATGGGAAAACCTGTAGTTGTATTGTAAAAAATACTAATCTTTTCTTTCCTTGGGAGGGATTTTAGGTATGAATGTTTGTGACTACAAACAGTATAAGCAGCTTACATGCAGAAGTATTTTTTTTTGCCATTCTGTTGTGACACTACCTAAATAGTACAATGTGAGGCCACATTAGTCACTACTAGATACTACTACTCTTTTAGTAGTACTCTTTTAATAACAAACTACAGTCCATTCTGACCCGTGCCTCTTATTAATGTCACGCATTAGTTCTGCACAGTGGAAGGCTTCATCACAGCTCTGATGGATGAATATCCGCTGGTGCTGAGGAAGAGGAAGAAAGTCTTCATCCTCATTGTCTGCTTAATCTCCTTCATCATCGGCTTCTCCAACATCACACAGGTATAGCTGTGTGCATCATTGTGTATTACATGCCTTTAGTCCAAGTTGATTCTCTCATATAAAAATTGTAGGATATATAAGGGTCTAAGCGGTTGTGTAGATGTATGACACAACATATTTTGCAAATGTTTCTGACACTAGGGGAAAAAGCCCCTCCTGCATTATACATAATGCCAAAACAATCTCGCAACAACCTGTGGTGTACATTCATCATGCATATTTCATTCAATAAAGAGAGGGATATTAATATTCATCCTTTAAAGCAGATATGTGTGTGTCTGTGTTGAATTCTCCTAGGGTGGTCTGTACGTGTTCAAGCTGTTTGATTACTACTCCGCCAGTGGGATGTGTCTCCTCTTCCTCGTCTTCTTCGAAACCATTTCCATATCCTGGTTTTATGGTAGGAAATCTTTTTTACACCGTCTACGCTTAAACCACTGTAAACACTGTGAAGTCAAACGTAACCACAGCTGACTAAAAGGTGAGACAATCCGGATTAAAAGGACTATTTTGTGCCAAGTCACCAAATGAATGAAGCACGTAGATTTCCTACAGCTGTCCAACAGGAAATTACATTTATCTGCTCCACATTCTGTGATAAGACTCTCTGTCCAATCAGTGTTCCCTCTCTTTCACCCCATAAGGCTTTGTTCTTGTAGTTATTACCTCCACATTAACACACCCACACGTCTTCTTTGTCCTCCTCTCTTTATGCCACAGGAGCTGAAAGGTTTTATAAGAACATTGAAGACATGATCGGCTATAGGCCATGTGGCTGGTGGAAGCTCTGCTGGATGTTCTTCACTCCGATGATCTGCCTGGTAGGCTGGAAATTATATTTATTTAACCCCCTTAATATGCAATTTTCCAAGTCGAACTCTACCATGTGCTTCCTTCTCCCTCACGGAGATCTATGAACCCATCAAGCTAGAGCAGTGCCAATAAAGTAGAGAATGGATGACATTGGTGAATTATTTTCCTCTGACATGGGGTGATTTGACTGTCAGGCCCGCAGAGTAATCATGGCAGTGTTTATATCCTCACTGGTGATAGAGGAAGTGTAACTGTTAAAGGAAGCACTGATGTGATCTGTTTTTACATAATCTAAACATCTAAGAAATGTTTCTACTGAATTTAGCCCATTTGTACCGAGATGTCTTTCAACATACAAATCACCAAATCAGTGCTTGCTGATCTCATTCTGTATCCTGTTATTGGCTAACTGGTCAGAGATTATATGGACTAATTAACATTATTATATATTGTAGGGGGTGTTTACCTTCAGTGCCATTGAGATGACCCCTCTGACCTTGGGGAATTATGTTTACCCGCTGTGGGGCCAAGTGATTGGCTGGTTCATGGCTTTGTCTTCCATGATACTGATCCCGGGCTATGCCATCTACATGTTCTGCACCACCAAGGGCAGCGTCAAGCAGGTACAAACCTCCTTTCATTTTCTATTCTCTGCAGTTAAAGAGTATACCGCTCTGTGGAAAGTACACTAAATAAATAGTTCAGGTGATGGTTGAAAGATACAGTGCAGGAAGGCATGAGTTACTTAACTGCAGTAATAGAAAAAATGGGTTTGACTTGAGGCCAACATCATCCTGGTTTTAGGTAGGAAGCCATGTTCTGAAGGTGAGCACAGCTTGTTACAGTCATTGTCTACTGGTAGTGATTTTGTCCTACAAAATCTGAATTTTGTTGACTGTAAGAGAACATTTTAAAATGTCATTGTGACACTGATAAGCCTAGTTAGAAACATTTAGTTTTCTCAGCTTTTACTTGAATTCAAGGCATTCAAATTACAGCTAAAAAGCTTCTTTTTTATCATTCTTTATTTTGATGTTACTTATTTGTACGCTTTGGACCACCTAACTTTCAACGTCTGGACTCACCGTCAAGAATAACTGATTAGCATTCAATACTAATCTGAGACTGATGTAACACTCTTTATTTGACCAGCGTTGGCGGAAGATGACGACTTCCCAGGAGGATAAAAAGCAATCGGGGCATGAAGAATTTACACACACAGGGAGCGTGGGCGAAGCTCCTGTCTAGCCGGGATTGTTCAGGTTGAAATAATCTGACTTTCCCCTGTCTGCCAGGACTAACTGCAGTCAACACTGAAATTTGACAGATGGAGTCTTGTACAGTATTTTACTATGATGTTTTCTTCCATCTTAAATTGTACCGAAAAATCAGACAAATAAAGGCTGATGTCAAATGAAATGATGACAACAAATGAAATGCGGTAGCTCAGCACTGAACCTGTGTACATATACCACACGTATACCATTAATGTATGACTTTATCCTACTTGTAAATGTCTCTACTACTCCACAAAATCACTGTCTTTGTTTATAAGCCACAGATGTTATGAATGTTGTTGTACAGAGGTATTCAAAAATCTGGTAAAATTTGCATCATAGACTATTTGCTTGTGGTAGCTTAATGAATCAACCAGAATCCATACCTCTGTTTTGTCAGTTTGGGGAATATGTCAAATGAGATGTATGAAGGATTAGCCCTGACTTTACTCCAGTTGTTCCGTGTCAGTAAAAACTAAATAAACTGCACCTGGTTACTCTATTCTCCATCAGCATCTTGCAGAATCTAGTAGTGTAGTGTTTGGTAAGTTACACAGGTTACACAGTTACAAGTTTTTCCTTGCATATTATTCTTGCAAAGTTGAAATGAGAGTATTTCACTAAAGGGCGCTTACTAAAAATGTGTGCTATTCTTATATTACATTTACAGCATTTGGCAGATGCTTTTATCCAAAGCGACTTCCAAGATTGAACCCAGGACCTTGTACATGTGAAACATGCACTATACCACTGAGCTACACATCTTTGGCATAAAGTTATATTATTCTATATTATAATTACTAAAAAGCGCTCCATTACACAACTGAGAGAGAGGGAACAGTGATGTGATTTAATTCATTAGGCCCAGCTGTGGTAAAAGACTCTCTGTTGTCGCAATAAACCCTAAAGATGGTGGTCTGACTTCACTGTAGAGCTTCAGTCACTACTCACAGTTGCCCATGTGTGTTCAGAGCTGCACTCTTCATGACGTGGACCTACCTCCTCTGAGGTAAGCGATGAAATAATGAATACAAGCATTTACCATCATGGGATGTGCAACAGGAGTAAAGCCCAGGTTTAGGAAAGAATTATTCCTTAAACCTGCAGTCATTATAAATAGTAAGGCCACTAGGGTGCAGCAGAAACAGCTGTAAATAAAACTGATATTCTTTTTAAAGTTGCCTATTTACACATCCAGCAAACACAGAGCAACATTTGCATTCATTTGGAGTTTCTGGTGACTTGATAAATACAAGTCCAATATTTATTTTCCTTTTATCTTTTGCTAATTATTCCACCTGTACCACCAGCTAGTCGCTAACTTTGTCTACTGTTTGGCGCTGGGCCGAAGTGTACACTGGGTGCACTGCTTTTTCACTAAAGACAGCTGCCTGCTGCTGCTGGGAACAACACTGATGAGTTACCAAAGTGTTCAAGTTGTGGGGTGGAAAAACAAAACAATGAGCTGAAAGACACTAAAACAGTCGATAGAGCTGATTTGGGTGATACTTCTCTGTGGGTTTGTTGTTACAGGCAACCCTTTTCACATGAAAGTAGTCATGTGATCCTTTGTTAATAAAAAAAAATTATAGCCGCTATGTCTATGTCGAACTTTACGTTGTGTATGTGTTACATTTTGATTAAACTGTCCAGTGTGGAATTGAAATGTTAGCTTCACGGTGTGATGCACGATCAAAGTCAGTGAACAAATATTTCCATGGCAATTTCAAATATATTGACTAAGGGTGGATTTAAATTCTTAAAGAATCCAAGAACCAAAACAAACCATTGTGGTGAATAGACTTAAATCATCTTTAATAGCATGTTGATATACTGCAGGTAGACAGGTAGAGAGGGTTTCAAAGCCAACTGAGGGAGGTGATGGTTCATATCTGTTACACTTGTTCCCACCTGTCTTACCATAAATATGTCCACTTATAGTGATTTTTTTAACTAGTATGAGCAAACACAGTGTTGAAGAGCCAAACAAGATCCACATGTCATTCATGAAGCAGTGCGCTGGTATGGCAGAGCCCTTTTTTTTACCAGTTTATTTAAGAAAGTTAGCCATTACTGCGCATCCATATCATATGATGCACTCCCACAATGCTACATTGGTTTCCTTTTAAACGTAAAGTCATGATTTTCAGCGTGCCTCATATTCATGTTTATTGCACACACAGCATGTCTATCTCTCAAAATGCATGAACACATTGTCAAGTAGGAAAGAACTGTGCAACCATAAGCAAAGGGTAGTGAAAGACAGGGAGACAAAAATGGCTAGTTTGGCAAATTAGAGGCCACAAATTAGCCACTGTAAATCCATGTTCTGTTTGAAGGAGTGTTTGCTGTCTTAAATGTATATATTTTTTTCCAATTCCACCACAAGCTTTTACAGCATAACAAAAAAAAAAAGAAATCTGTCATCCTCATCTCACACTAGTGTGCTCACAGCAAATTCAGTCATGCACAAAACAATTCAAGACTTTTGGGAATCAGAGTTAAATAGGCCTCCATGCATGAGAAAAGAATCCCTTTATATCTGAATGATTAATTTAAACAAAAAAAATTAGATTTCAGACAATCATCCTCCATGAATGTAAAATCCAAAATAGCAGAACATTTGATGTTCTCTGCTAAAGTGTATCACCTTCATAAGTTTGTTTATAGTGGGTAGAACTATAAAAATGATCATAACAGCTCTTAGTTCATTTTGAAAGCGCTAATACTTCTCACTGTGTTGTGAAATAACAATTACGGGGAAGAAAACGAGAGAGGTCGGCTTTGTTTACGGGAAAGTTAGGATGCCACTGTGAGGAGGTTGCACGCACACACACACACACACACACACACACACACACACTTATCATCTCTACCAGCCAGAACAAAAGACTGCAACCTCTGTCTTTCCAATGGGTACGAGTGCGAGCGGAAAAAGGACAGAGAGATGAGATAGAGACCTCCTCGCAGTCTCCCTCTGTGATTATAAATCAACAAATCAGACAGATGGGGGTCAGATGGGAGCGGAGCTAACCGAGCATCCTTTCCACAATACCTGGTGGGTGGGGGGGGGGGCTTATGTTTAAAAGATGGACGCATTCAGGCTGGGGCAGTCGCTGGCCTATTTCAGAATGAAGGACGCGTGACAGGGCGATAGCATTTTGAAGGGGCTAAAGGTAGCTTGCTTGTCCTTTCCGACACCGCTTGAATGTGGTATTTACAATCTACGCTGAGGTGAAAGAGATCAAATAATGCATTCTTTTTGCCCCTTTCTTATTTAAAGCAGGGTAGCCAACAGCACAAACAATACCATTTATGCCAGCATTTTGTAATATAAGCTGCATGTGTGCCTTTGTAGTTTTTGCCTTTTTGAAAATGTCAGATTGAAAGGTTAGGAGGGAAGAGAAAAACAGTCACCAGGAGCTGAAACCAAACCTGGGAGTTGTACAGACATAAGGAGACAGTGTCTAGATGTTTTGTGGGTGGACTCGGTCCTGCATTTGTCCACCGACGGGAAAAAAAACACACAAAAGGTGGAATCAGCTTTATGCAAATCAAAATAAACACAGATCTTGACATTTAACAGTTGTAGCAGAGGCGTCCTCATGGAAATTCATGGTGATTTCATAAACAACAGATGACAGCACAGTGTGTTCCACACATAGTACACGTGAATGCTGAAATGTTGTCGTTTTAGAAAAATCCAAGAGCCATTTCATCAGTTCAAACCATTTCAAAATGTGAAAAACGTTCCCTCCATCAGCAGATAAATGTGGCTCGAACTCCTGGGAAGCATTAACGATATTAAACATGAAGAGTAAAAAGACAAACAACAATCAACGGGACCATCTTGGGCTGACTTTTTGGTTTGGCAGCAATCCGTGTGATTGGTTGCCTTTGTTTCCTGTCGTCCGTCACTGTGGAGTGATCTATGGAGAGTGACTGTTCAGGTGAGAGTGTTTTCTGATGATAGAGAGCCACAACACAACAGAGGAGCTGATGACAAACACAGCTTATCGGAGGATGTCGGGTTTTTTTCCTTTTATTTTCTTTTTTTATCCAGGGGAGCAGAGAAGAAGAGAGGAGGCTCTCCATCACATAAATAAAACAGCAACAGCGTAAAAGGGGAGATAGGTTTTTATGAAATATCAGTTTTGTTATTCTTTCTTTTTTTTTTGAGTGAAAGGACTTTTTTTGTTTTTTGTTTTTTTTCTAGCCCTAGCGTTTAGTCAAGTGCAAAGAAGTCAGTGTTTAGTGGAGGCGTATGTATTTTGGCACATGTTTTCTGTAAGTGTCAACTATGCACGCACGCCCACATACAGCACAGTAGGCATGAGGTTTGGGATGATGAAAGCGAACAGAAGCGGAGGGTCCTTGGAGTGTGTCCATCTGTCACAATCCCTAAAAAGTTTGAGCGATTCACGAGTTTCTGCTGTTGTTGTTGTTGTTGTTGTTGTTTGTGAATACTGAAACTACAAGGAATCCATCCGGAAACTGAACATCTGTGTTTTCTCTAGCAAGAGTTAAAACTGACAAAAAGTTATAGAAATTTGTTAAAACTACATAATATTTCAAAATACATGTGGAATCAAGTAAAACTTTATATATGCACTTTATTTCTCCGTATCTCTTTTAAAACCTTGATTTTTCTTTTTGTTTACTTTTTCCTTAAATATATGCATATAAGTGAGATTTCGTTTTTTCATTATAGCTCTTTCATCTGTATGTATATATGTACATTATGTACTTTTAAATAGGTAGAGAAGGGGTGGGGTTTGTGTGGAAGTGTGTGTTTTAATTAAAGAATACTAATTAATTTATTTACACCATGCTCCGAGAGCCACTTGGGGTCCGATGTAGACTGAGGCGGGGGTCAGGGGGTATATACTGGTGTGGGTGGTTGTAAGGCGGAGGTGGAGGAGGCAGCGGGGGCTGGTGGCCGTCGTTGCCATGGGAGCTGTCCGGCGAGCGGACCGGGGTGGACATGGCCGACTGGCTGAGCTGGTGGTGGCTGTGGTGGTGATGCTGGTAGTGGTGGTGTGTGGGCGTTTGGCTGAGGAAGGCCTCCACGCGTCCATGGCCGCTGTTGTCGAGCATGATGACCTTGACGATCTGCTGACACTGGATGAGTGTTTCGGGCCGCAGATCAGCCATGCTGACGGCCGGCTGGTGGTGCTGCTGGAGGTGGAGGTGGTGGGCAGGTGTGCTTGCCGCTGACTGCAGCTGCGGGTGCTGAGGTGGAGGCGCCGGCCCCTGGGTTAGCCCCTGGGGCCCCTGCTGGAAAAGCAGCTCCCCCCGGTTGTTAAGAAGGGCCACGCTCTCGGGACTCCGAGCCGTGCTGCTGCTGAGCTGGTACGTCTGAAGCCTGTTGTGAATTGACACCTAGTTTAGAAAACAGCCAAGAGAACAGCATCAAATGTTATAAAACTGGTTCCTCCTCTACAGTCCGTCAAGCCCTCTTTTTGTTTTTTGTTGGGGGGGGGGTGGTGAATGCACAGCACACACACACACAGGGCATGCGTGGGGGCTTAGGTGTTAGGGGTCAGTGGAGGTGTAAAATCATCGTGACTACTGCACACTCCCCTCCCTCCACCCCTACAGGTACTGGGAACAGTGTAGATTGGATGCTGGGAACACCAGTGTGTGACTGGGGTCAGAAGGAGGACAGTGTCCTCCTTCCAAACCACTGTGTGGCGCTATGGGGACATCGGACACGAGGAGATTTAGGGGTCGGGGTAACCAAAACAGAGACGGAGGTCATACGAAGAAGAGGGAGAGGTGGAAGAAGAGGAGGAGAGGAGGTGAGCAGACCCACAATCACAGACGTCCACAGGCAACACTCATCAGAATGCAAACCTCCATATGTCACATTTACTTCAACAAGACAGTTTCCTTCCCTCACAGTTGCCTTTTTGCTGCCTGTGTTCCTTTATTGAATCTTCTCTGAAATTCTTTTTACGAAGCCTTTTGTCACGTAGGGAATATTATCACAATTCATGGAATGAGCACAACCTGAAATGCATATTATGTGTAGTTGACAAAAGTCATCTGAAAATTGTACGGACTAACCACAGCACGTCAGGCACACTGTTTTCATATTGGTCGCAAGCTAATTGCTAGGGTTAGCATAGTGTTCGTCACCTTTTAAGAGGGTTAGGTTAAATTATTGAAGAATCTAAATGTATTTAGATTCAAACTTCAACGTCAAGAATGTGATATCTTGTTTCCTGTTATCAATATCTTTCAGGTAGCTACCTACTGTACGAGTTAGCTAAAATGTACAATAGCTGTTTTTCAATGTTTTTGGAGTCTAAAATCTATGTACTGAAAGTTTCCTAACTTACCAACTCCACACTTTTAGGCAGTTCCTCAGATTGCTGAAAATGTCGGACTAAAGATCTCAGTTAGAAATGAACTTTTAATCCATGTGTGTCTGAATATAGTTTCCCACCGAAACTCTTCAAAATGGCGACTGTGTGAATAAGGTCAACGGTAATTCACCTGCAATATAATAGACCTTTTAATGTGAAGTATCTGAGGTAAGAAAGGGCTTAAAGCAGTGTTCACCCATTCTCTTGCAGGAGCCGATGTTCCTCTTGTGTGAAAGAACTCCATTAACATTTGCTCCTATTCAATCTGCCAAACACTATGTCTCCTTGACGACTTAGCATATATACTTAGAGTACAGTATCAATGAGCTGTGAGTCAATTTAGATAAATAATGAAGGATTTCTCTGACTTTCTGCTGCCTTTCAAAAGTTTGATTTCTAAGTCAAAAGAATAACTTCCACAGCATCCACAGATGACCGAAAGAATTTCAGTGCTCGTTATAAAACGATATAATAGATTTGGTTGTTTGGCTGCAAAAATTCATCAAATAAAAAAACTACCTTGCATTTCTAAACAACATTCCAGTCGTAGCCAGCTGACATTGCTTTACTCCGACGAGGCCACCTACTTTGAATACGTTTTGTGGTTTAGTGGACTGTAGGTGGATCGTTAGCCGTATTGGTTGCACCTGAGGAGAAGCTGGCGGAGCTTAAAGGGCTGCTGCTCGCGACAGTCTCAGTTTTGCCTTCCCTTTCTGCGAGGATGGCTTTCTTTCTGTTTGGTTTTGGGGTTTTGCTTTACATTGTGTTGAAACATGTTCTCTGCCATGTCACTGGTGTTGCTGACTGGCAGCCGATGAAAATTGAAAAATAAAACCGGGGGAAAAAAGTGAGGGCAGGGATGTAAATTAGACCCGGGATTGTCTTTTTAGAACTCCTTAGCCACTTTAAAACAGACATTGTTACTGCACCGACGGAGATTGTACGATCTCAACACCTTATTGAATTCTGATTAAAACCCTGCTGTGGTATTCAGACTTCCTTGTATGCATGCCTCTAATATAAGCAGGATTCTCTGGGTGACCCTCCTGGTTTCCAAGATAAATGTGTTTCGACAGCTAACGGCTCCCCACCAGCCGCTGACATTTACCGCAAGCTGCGTGGCAGAGGGGAAGATGGCTGAAGGTAGTTTGGACAGCCATGAAGACTGACTTCATCATAGCTCCCTGTTATACATATAGACCTTGTATACACAAAATGACAGATATTCCACTGCACAATAAAAAAAAGAAAATTTTTATTTTTATTTTTACATCTTTAAGTGTTTCTTGAGCGGCAGTGACTGCGTGCTTCTACAGCCATTTACGGCCTTTGAAAATGAAAGCCTCAGTGTGACGTATACGTAATTACTTCTGCTCTAACAAGCACCTGAGTAAAGATTTACATGCGCAACATGGAGAATGAGTGAGCTGTGTGGGATTAAACAGCCACCGAATGTCAAATTGACCCTGTGTATTTGGCTTTTCACTCCAGCCCTCAACGCCGCTGCCACAGAAAGGACTAGGAAAGGTCACGTGATGCCTCTAGGATGGTAATTTCAAAACCCCATGGGTACTGTAGTTCAGCTTGCTCTCTCGCTTGCACAAAATGTTCGCACGAGAGGTTTCACCGCCCTGGAGGTCTTAGAGGGGGTGAGGAGGTGACGACTCCAGGTCAAATGAGCGTTAAATTTATCCGCCTGCATGTTGCTGTGTTAATTAAGGTCTCGCTGCTGAATGTGGGCGGACACACACACACACACACACACACACACACACACACACTATATGCATTTCACAGCCTCATTCCTCAGCTACTTTTAGCAATGGCTGCTTTCTCTTTTTTCCTTAAGGACCCTAAAGGAGTCCCAGTTTCTGCCTGAGCTTTTTTCCTTTTAAGAACCTATTCTGACAGCTGTGATGTTATTAATTTCCCCAAACCACCATCTTTAATTTTTGTATAGCAAAGGAGTACTTTTATCTAATATTTAGTGTTGGGTTACCTCACACGCCCGCAGCACTTTACCCAGCAGCGCTCGTTTTCTCATGCACTCTTCACCCACTCCTGCTTGATGCCTCTAGTCCTAAAGATGTGACTAGTCCTGGGGTTTCCTCTTATTTGATCCTTCAAACCTTATGATAATGACACACGCACAACTTACCTGTTGTTTGGGACAGGGCCCTATCACTGAACACTTACCTCTACTGCATTGTGTCCACTTCTTTCATCTACCTCCTGGTTTCCTGGATAGAGGACAAATGGAGGGAAAAGGGCCAAACGTGGCAGCAAAATGTCTGTGTTAAACAGTCATTTTTATCTTTTTACTGCATCTAGAAATATTTAAGGAGCAAGTAATACACTTTAGATGAAGGTACTTTATATAGCTCCACTTATTTCAAGATGAAGGAATTTAAGATTTGCTAAACTGCTTTAGATATGGGTGATAATATAGTTGCAAAGTGGGAGTCAGTTCTTGAAGATACTATTTAAAATTATAGCACAAATCTTTAGTCATCCATTATTTGTTACATCTTAAAATGCTAGTGGCAGCGCCTCCTTTTTAAAAGTATACGATGTCTTATTTTTCCAGTTGATCATTTCATAAAAACAGCAGTGGTTCAACTTTGGTTCAACAGTGGGTAAATCAGAGGACAAGGTCTCTGCAGTGGGTTTTAATATTAAAAAGCGACGGTGCACACACACACGCACACACTCACACACACCTGATGGGGAGCCCTGCTTGCCGCGCAGTTCTAGCTGTGTGCCGTTGTTCTTCACTGAGTGAGTCTTGGCTCCCTGCTGCTTTTCCAGCTCCCCTGCAGAGAACAAAAGACAAATGATCATCATCGTAATCACCATGGCAGGGAGCAAAATAGGTAGAGAGGCAGACGGGTGCAGGGTGATGGGTAAGAGTGACAAAATAAACCATT
>JAVQJD010003547.1:0-24752 GCA_036023655.1 Nannoperca australis
ATGCTGCAGTACTCCACAAAGCTGAGAGGCACAGGCACCGTCAGGTCCTGCAGCCTTCCCACAGTGGAGTCTCCTCAGCTGTCTGTCGGCACCAACAGTCAGGAAGCCCTCGATGGACACGTACATTAGATTAGTTTGAATTTCCTCCTCTCAATAATCGTCCGTTGTCTCCCTCTGGACTCTCTCTTTCGCTGGTTTTTCTGCAGCCTCGGTGTGTTCCTCTCCAGATCTCCTGCGGGATGTCCGCAGATCTGGTCACCATGGCCGGCTTCAGTTCAATCAGCTGATCCCGGGTGTAAACAATAATAATAATAACAATTCCAAAAAAACAATAATCTGTACCCCTACAGCAAGTCCAAAGTAAGCAAACATTACTTAGTTGATATAAAACAACTGATTGCCAATAACTTTCATAATCTATTCTAGTAATTTTTGCAATCTAAAGTGCCAAACATTTGTTGGTTCCAGCTTTTCAGGATTTTCTGGTTTTCTATATCATTGTAAACTAAATATGTTTGGGGTTAAGCAACTACTGATGAATGATATATTATATATCATGTGTATATATACACGATAACCATGAATCCATAAAATCATTATTTGCAGCTACGATAAGATTCAGTTTTGCCTTTTAAAAATCAATTCATGCCATTTTTGGAATCACATTTTTAGCCCATTTTCCCACCAGTACCTTGGCCATTGATCATACAAGCCTATGTATGATGTTCAGGACAAGTAGTTGTTGTAGAGGACAAGAAAATAGCTCAAAGTTCACATTTTAACTTTCCACCTCAAACCCACTTATTTTGGCAAAAAGTAAAGACATCAATGGGGAGGTGTTCCAGGTTTATTTAAAGACATATCAAATAAATATAGCACCGTTTCAGAGGAGAAATCACTGAAGGAAACAGGAACGTGTTTGTAAGGAAGATGAGAACTACATTACCTGCTTATAATTTCAATAATAACATTTGACTTGGTTGCTATAGTGATGTTTTGGGTTTACATAAAGGATAATGTATAAACCAGTTTGACATTTAGCTTCTAAGTGAAGTCCATACAGATATGCATTGCGATAATATAAAACATCCACATAAAAACAGACATGATGCCTTAAAGTGTCTTATTGCCCCAAATAATGCCAGCATCACTCACTGCCTGTACAGACTTCTGCTGGAAAAACATGTTTTAGTTTAAGTCAAAGTGTTTTTTAAGCTCCTGTTATGTTACAGCTCTGGCTTAATGATAATTACAATGTCTCAACTTAAAAAAAGGCATAAATATAATGTGTAAGGAAATGACAACAGAGGGAAAAGGTCTATTTATTTTTTCTACTAAACTGTATCTAATTAAAAAAAGAACAGAATTATAAAGAAAGGCACAAGTATGTAATATTACTCAAGTCAAGTCACTGGGTGGTTTTGATCAAAAAGTGTCCAGAAGGAGGCACTAACCTTACAGAATATACCTCACAAGAGTAGGCAGGGCTTTTTCGTCTAATTTAGTTATTATAATGTACAGATGTTCAGTGTTTATGAATTAATATTCTTTTTCAGCACCAACATGCAGACTAGAGTTTAGTTTTTTCCCCTGGCCGATAACTTTTATTGTTCCAGCATTCAACGACATGTACTACAGTTTCTAATATACATCAATATAATGAAATGTTCTCTCATTTCAGTGCTAACACTTTAGGAATGCAGTTTCATCTTGATTTCATCTTGATATACTTGATACTTCTACTTTCGGAAGTTTCCGAGCTGAACTCCCCTCCGTCCGGTCACACAGCGGAAGGTGGCCGGTTGGACATCCCAGTATTTAAGAGGATTTGCAAACAGACTGATGCCTGTGTACAAGTTCTTCTTGAAACCGGGCCTGATGGGACAGAAGTCGTTGACTCCCACGCTGCTGATTTTGTTGCCATGGAGGAAAATCACCTAAACAGACAAAGAGGATTTGTTTGTTTTTTAATGTGGTTTTTCAGCCTTCTCAGTAAACCAAACATGGGTTGGGAGTTCTGCTCTAATGCTGCTTAACTGCTTCCTTGGAAACTCCAAAGCATCCTTTTAGATCAGGAAAGAAAGACTGGAACAGTTTGAGTTATAAGTCGGAAAGTTGGGCATCATTTTATAGCTCCAGGTTGCAGAGTTGAAGGAAACTGAGATGGTATCTGAGATGGCTGTAAAACTGAGACACTGTTGCTTTAGCAGAAGTTAGCGTTTTAGCTACTGGTCATCCAACAACCGCTGGCTGCAGTGGGTTGCCAGCTTTGAGACCTGTCTGTACTGTCAGCTAAACCCAGCTGACATTGTCAGTTTTGTGACATGCACTTTAATCTACTGATACTGATCAAAGTGCCAGATTTGATCCGTGTCAGTGTCTGCATCTCACCTGGAGGTAGCGCAGGGAGCTGAGGCCCGGTGGGACCTTTTTCAGGCGGTTGTTGTCCAGGTGGACCTCGCGGATGCTCGGGATGTTGGCGAAGCTGCCGTTTTCTACAAACTTTATCTGGTTAAAACCTAGTCCTAGCCTGCAAAAATGGAAAAAGGATAGTTGACAGGTCAAGGTTATCACCACTACTGCAGAAATTAAGAAGTGATAAAAAACTGATTTACACACCCAATTGACAAACATACCTATATTTGCACTTCCCATTCTACCTTTCACATGAACAGAGCCTTTTGTTTAAAGCTACCAGGCAGCTTAAAGGACATAAATAGTGTTAAATGAAATCTTTAACAAATTGTATTAAGATTGACGTACAACGTGAATCAACACGCTTTATTAAATTCAGGCCATTCACTGTCTTTTGAATAACGGTGAATGTTTTTCACGTTTACCTGCAAACCTTTATTATACCATAAGAAAGAAGTGAAAACTTGGAGGTTTGAAGAAGAGTCATTCATTTGAACAACAGCCTGCACAAAATCTCGTCTTATTGGAAATAATTTACTAGAATCAAATGTGGTCGTTTTCACCTCTGCAGGTTTTTATATCTGATGAAGTCTTCTACCTCCACCTTAGATATCTTGTTGTAGTCCAGGCTCAGCTCTGTCATGGAGGATGGGAGGTCTGGGAGATACAAAACACACTAAACATAACCAATGTAAAGAGTAGATCATTACTTCATTGCTTTTATTGATTATTTGAAAACAAACCCTTTTAAATCAAACCATCATATTAACAGACATAGCAGTATTTATGCTTTATTTATATATTTAGTTGTACAGTTGAGGATCAGTGGTGTAGGTGGGTAACTGGAGGAGAAAGAAAGGATTGCCATTAATTAGTTAAACATAATGTGAGCGATATTCTACCTTTCGGTACAGCGGTTAGTTTGGCCTCTGCTATACCGACGTACAGGGTTGACAAGCCGTTAAAAGCTCCCAGCTCAATCCCACTGTTGGCCAGAGGGTTGGCGCCCAGCTCTGTTTGGACCAGATGTATTTAATGGTTAATGATGCAGTATATCTCCTGAACATACATGTTTCTTTTAACCGTTACTTCCACCTTTCCCTGGCCTTAACCATGTAGTTTGGCTTGGCTGAACTTAGCCATACTTTAACCATAAAGGTGGCAGATCAGAAAACACTGTTAAGTATGAATAAATGGTCATATGGGTCATTTTGGAAGGCAATGATGAATGGACTACTCATTGTTGAACCAATAAAATTCACTGCTGCAGTGTTTGGGTTGATGCAGGAAGCTGAAACCAGGTGTTACCCAGCACGTGGAGTTTCCGCAAGCCTTTAAATGCATCCTTCTTTATTCTGTTGATCTGGTTTTCATGGAAGCGGAGCTCGATGACATTTGGAGGCAGGTTTACAGGGATCTCAGTAAGCAGATTGTAGGAGAGGTACAGCAGTCTGAGATGGTCCATGTTTCTGAATGCCTTGGGGTGAATCTTGGAGATCTTGTTGTTGATCAGAAACAGGCCCTGTTGTGGGAGAAAGGAATCAGAATAAAGCTTGGTAGATTAAAACTGGGTTTGGCAACATTTCTTATGGCAGGTGTAAGAGTGGAACATGTCCCAGTTGTTCTCAGTTGCCCCAGAATTTGTTAGTACATCCAACTCAAGTAAAATGGACAACAGTTAAGATTTAGTTCAGTTTTTGTTTTCGTCAAACAACGAACATTTACACAAAGCTGTGGCTGCAGATTGTTCTCATTCTTTGCTTTGATGCAGGACAGTAGAATCCAGAGTCTAAGGACTTGATGTAGTTTAAACACAGAACACAGAAAACATAGAACTAGATCAAAAACTAGATCAAAGACAGACCCGCTGTTAGCGCCCCGACTCCACAACCAAGTTCCATACTGAGGGACTTTCATCTTGTAAGGCTGCATTTTGGACCGATATTTCTCAGCTGTTTCTTCTCATATGGTAACTTTAAAAGCTACAAGATGGTCGTGTCATTGTCAGGGTCGGGTCATGTCATTCACATGTATAACGAGTCTGCTTGTGATTCATTTAAAGTTCTGAACCAAGTTTAGGCATTTTGTTTCTATAGTAGGAGGTCTTTGTTTAAACGCCGGATCTGATGTCTGGCTTTGAAAGTATTCTCCCTTGTGCAGTAGAACAAATGGTGGATGTGTACATGCTGTTTCTGTGGGGGGGGGACAATTCACAGGATAATTCCGAACCTTATCTTCTACAATTCTGAATCGATTCACATATTCTAAAAATCAATTTTTACACATTGTTGTTATTAGCATGTTGTGAAGGAACAGTGTGGCCACCAGAAAATGTACAGCACACTAGTAGAAATGTAGTAATCATCCAAGAGGGCAAGCCTTTGGGTGCACTTTAGATTTACATTACATTACATTTAGCAGACGCTTTTTATCCAAAGCGGCTTCTAAATCAGGAGCAACTGGGGGTTCAGTGTATTGCTCAAGGACACTTCGACACATGGACAGGAGATGATATATTCTGCTGGAGTTGGCATTGCAGAGTGGAGCGCCGAACTCCAGAAGACATAGAGCAACCTCTGTTTTACAAAAGACAGAGTCTGAAGATCATAAGTTAATGTGCAGACTGATACAGCACCATCAACATTACTCAAACCTAAAAGTGGAGATGTGTCTGTAACTTATTGGCTCGTGTAGTTAGTTTTCATCAGATAGACTGATGTAAATCTTTACTTCTTTAACTTCAGACACGCCTGATCCTTAGATCTGTTCAATGTTAACAGGGGTTGTGGTGTTCATTAGGATGTGCAAACTGAACCAGCTCTGAATGTTTCACTCACATAAAGCTTGTGGAGGCCTTTGAAGTCGTTCTCCTTGATCTCAGTGATATCGTTGTTTTGGAGGTCTAGTATCACAGTGTCTTCAGGAATCTTCTCAGGGACAGCGATCTGACCTGTTGGCAGAAACACAAATGCCTGATTAAAGACAAGTGTTGAAAATCAGAGCTCATGCAACACCAAGGTTTACATGTAAAATACTGAGATGTACAGGTGAAGATGTTCATTACGATCTTTTTGATTCACACTGTCTCCCAGGTCTCAAATAATGACGTATCAGTGATTCTCTGATTCAGGAAAACATACATGGTCTGCTGCTTTTTTTCCTGGTAGAAAGGAAGATGTAACCAGTTTCACACTAATCTCTGCCACAAAGTCAGGTCAGTGCGTGCTGCTACAGCTTGTGCAGCTGCCCAGAAGAGTGCAACCGCTGTCTCATTTGGAAATAATTGTTCTCTTAGAAGTTAGGTGTGAAAAACCTCTTAGGCTTCGATGCAAGATGCATCAAACCATGTTGATGTTCAAATCCTTACCGTTTCCAACATTCATATCGTCACTTTCTGACAGAAAACAGTTCAGTAGTCAGGTAGTATGAGATCATTTGCATGTTAGGAAAGTCTAAAAGTATTTAAAGAAAGACTAACAGACTAACTAAAGTTGTTGGTTTTAGTCTTTTCATGCGATTCGTAGATGAGAAGAGAAGTGTAGAAAAACACTGAATGTGTACATTATCTTAAATGGTGAACTACAAGCCTTAATCAATATCAATATCCATGATTGTAGCTCTTTCAACACACTGTTTACAACAACATGTGGATCCAGATGTGTTCATACTGTGTGTGCTGACCCTGGTCGGAGCACTGCACCGCTCTGGGTGAGCAACGGCAACCGGCTGGACAGCTCTCATCATCATCATAATCATCATCATCATCGTCATCGTCATCATCGTCATCACTGGAATCAGCCATCATGATGTCATAGATTTTCATGTAGTCCATGATGTTGATTGGCTGGTAGGGTTTGGCGTTGCCTAGCGCCAGCAGGCAAAGCAGGAGGAAGGCCTTCATGGTTTTATTAGAAGTCAGTGAAAGAGCAACCAGGGAGAGCTGCAGGAAAAGGCAGAGTTTAGGTTAGCTCTGAAACTAACGACAGGTCTAGACTGCGATGGCACGGCACTAATGAAACAACCTTTCCAAGCTGTGGAATGCTTTTTTTGTTTGTGTTTTTCCTGCAGTTTTATTCCAATGTCAACATAACAAAACAGATGCACAACCCTGTAGTTTACCTCAGTTAACAGTGTCCACATGAATGACCCACTGTATTGGTATTCACAAGTGAACACTTTGTGATAGTCGTCAACTGTGGTCGTTTCAAAGTCATCCAGAGAGAGACGAACTCCTACACATTGGTTGAAAACAGCATTTATTTTTCATCTGTTTTTAACCACTTCAGTGCCGAGCATATGGTCTAAAAGACACATTATCAATGTGATAATCACTGTTTCTCATTCTTCCTTGTTTTTTGGCACTTACTATTTCAACACCATTCAATGTAGAAACTACTTCAAACCTTTAGTGTTTGTATCTTTTATTCTTTGCAAAATATTTCAAAACTTTCAGGAATTTGTCTCTCATTAATGGACGTATTGTTCAGAGTTAAAGGAACAGCCAGGAGTCAGTCTGCTGTTACCATCACCATGGCAACCAGCAATTGTAGGTGGGGACACTGATTGAGATTGGCCGATTAAACTGCTTTTCTGATCTGTGTTGGTGGATTTTCAACTGATGTGACACACACACACACACACACACACACACACAGATACACATAATCATGGCCCTTCAAAGAAGAACCTCTCACAATTGCACACATACAGTATTATGTACTATACATATATCCTTACATGATTGAATGTATAAAAACCAATTGACTGACATTTCTGTGAAGCTGCTACCACATACTGACTTTTGCTCCCTTTATTTCGTCCTACTATTCCAACTCTTCATACTCCTTCAGCTGCTCCATCATGTAAAGTTAAGCCAGCAGTGCAGTTTAGCTCCCAGCTGTTCATCAAGCAATGCAGCTCAGGGCAATCCCACTGCAGCTTCGTCAGGAATTGCATTCTCTAGTTATTATTGATGGATCAACATGTAATGACTACTTTAATGTCATAGTTGGTGTAGGTGATAATAACTGCTCACAACAAATACAACTATTCCCTCTGAAATGTAGTCGTGTACAAGTATAAAGTAGCTTAAAATGGAAAGTACTGGAATAAATGTACTTGGTTATAGTCCACCATCCGTGGTTACCATGGTAACATGATGCAAGCATTTCAGATGTGTTTTTTCTTTCTTTCTTTCTGTTGCTGGATTTCTTAATCTGCTTTTGTAGACATGCAACCGCCACTCTAGACTGTTGGAGCCACACTGTAAAACCACAGTAACCGCCAAGCTCAACCGTGCTAATGTTACCTCAGACTCACCACAACTGTTTTCAGTGCTCCAGCTGAGTTTCAGTTTTACAGCCCCAAAGTAACCTGATTTAGGGATGTATCGCTAAAACAGTGCAGAGTTCCTGGAGTGACTGGTTTCCATAAGTGCTGCTCTTTTGTTCTATTAGTGTTTCCATGAAGCTGAGAAAGCCTCTGCTGGAAATGAGTTCTTTCAGCCAACATAAATGTTTCTCCAGGTCTCACCTATTCAACATCTGTGGTGATTCACAAAATGATTTATATATCTTCCTCTATTACACATTCACACAGCCAGCAGAGAGAGGCTGGGATCGCCTGGTTGCGTGCTTCTGTTAAACTTGATGGATTCTGAGCCCTTCACTGGAGAAGTCAGTCCACCCACAAGTATGTGGTGGTGGTCGAGCATCCTGCTGCATCAGCAAATACTGCTCAGCACCGACCCTTCCTCTGCACCCAGACTGTCTTTTATTCCACATGTGTATGTTTACCACAAAGGAGGCTGTTTTGGGACTCTGTGGGGTTTTGCTTTAGCAGCTTGGCAGAAGGTTGGCGATAATTGTCGTGTTTTCCTGTCACTTAATCAAACAAGCCTTGAAAACCGATCCAGTAAATCTGCATTCAGACTGGTGCAGGTAAAGTGTTTTTGTTCAGTCTGAGTAATGTAAATATATTTCAAACTGCCAAACCTCAGAGACGTCACCAGCTGCAACTAGTGATTACTTTTATGATGAAATAATCTGTCAATTGTTTCTATGATTATTTGTTTAATCGTTAAGACCATTAAATGTTAGAGAATGTTTAAAACTTTCCATCCCAGTTAAACAGAGCTCAAGACGACATGTCTTGTTTATGTCTAACCAACAATCCAAAATCCAAAGATATTAAGTTTACTGAGATATAAAGAATAGAAAAACAGCAAATCAAAGCATTGGGGAAGCTGGAACCAGAGAATGTCATTTCTATAATCTACAATCTTTCTGTTGATCTACTTATTGATGAGTTGTTTAAGCACTCATACTAAAGTAAGATCTGTAAGTAATTTGGGACATTTTAAGTGATTTCAGATCATTTCCTTTGTGTTTTTGTGTTTCTGATTGTAATGACTGTACTCTGTGGAAAATGACTTTACATTTCTGTCAAATTAGATCAACTAGAACGCCAGGCAAGTAACACATGGATAACCACAGTATTCAACATAAACCCCAACCATTAAACATTTTCCCTTTAGATTTCTTGCCCATTATGTAGTTCTCTTAAAGTGTTATTCCTGTAAATTGATCTTGTTGCATGCAGACCAAACTCATTCAGAAATAGCTGCATATTTGCATAATTGCTTAAAATACACAAGTTTTACCCACAATACAAACCTAGATCCACTGGTGAAATGAAGATTTTCAGAATTTGCAGCTTAGTCCTGTAGCTCCACTGAAACGCCTCCAACACCTTTAAGGTTTTCAGCAGAAGTCTTGTAAACTGACCTTAATACCTCAGAAGTGCTGCATCCTCTGACAATAAAACATGACAGATCGCCAAGCTAATACATTTTAAAAAAAAGACGAGGTAGATGTTTTGTTAATGTAAATCCAGGGTGTGTCCTACCTCAGCCGTCAGGTGTGTTTGTGTCCTGAGCAGAGCAGCAGCAGGGTCCAGCTGGAAGGCTGAGACTTGGATTCTCAGTCAATACATTCCCAGTGAAAGGAGAACAGCATCACCCTCTCACTCTCTCTCTCTCTCTCTCTCTCTCACTCAAAAAAAAAAGTCCCACAGAACTCCCCCACTGACGGAAAACCTCTGCTGTTAGGGTGAGAGGTTCAGTTTCAGTTGAGAGCTCTTGACTCTGTCTGGGATCACACAGAACGTCTCAGGGACTAGATTTGAAAAGGCATTGTTAGGACTTTCCTCATGTGCTTTTCATCAGGAGCTTTGAAGTTACGCCAGGATAGTTAGCTTCAGACTCCTGAATGCAAAGTCTTTATAAGGCACACACTGGTAGATCTACCACACCTCCCCTCTCTTCACGGCCTGCTGCCATATTAAATATTTTACATCAGCATGAATGGTTGCTACACTACGGCCTGTTGGCACTGCGTTGAACAAGGGTAGTGTAGCTGTAGCTGTTTGGCTTTTCTCAATGAAACATCAACAGTTAGGATGGAGGTGAGCCGGCCCAGCCAGAGATTTTCCGGATGATGCCACCTGCCATGTTGTTTGAGGAATTCCTTTAACTGGCAGCAGACTTCCTCAAATCAAGAGGCCCTGCTGCCATGTTGACGTACAGTACATTCAGATACATATCAGTGAAATGATCAGTGGGAAGACGATGTAGTGATGCTTGTCATCAGGTACAACAATTATTGAGCCCCTTTTACAATTTTCTTTAAATATTATTATGCAAAAATGTACTCAAGATACAAAGATACTGCCACACTTTCTTAAACCATCTGCATGGAGGGAGTGGAGTTAAAATATAGACTTCTGCATGTTCAGTTTTTATTGATGCTGACTTTAAGAAGGAATTTATGAATCGTGTGCAAATAACTTTAAGTCAGACATGAAAACATAGGCATCAGAACTCGCTAATGAAGGATGAAGTTGATGAAATGCATCAGTGTGCGCATCCCTTGTCATGATGATCAATAATTATGGCTCCAGCGTAAAAATGTTTTTAAAACCATTGCTGATGCACCCTGTGAGGGAACTGACAACACTCTTCTTCTTTGTTGATCAGGTGCCAAATACAGTGTCACTGTGCAGTGTGGATCTTTCTGTTATGCTCCGGTCATGTCTGAACAAAGCTGTAAGGAACCGAGACCTACTTACTTTAACAGATAGATGAAGCCAACTAAGGCTTATTCTGTCTTGTTTAAAAAACAGAGTAAGTATTTAGTAACTGGCATTAATCCCACCCAGGGAATTACACAAAAAAAAGTCAGGAATGTGGAATGACTTGTTAGGAAGAGTCTTCAGCGGTGGTGTTTGCTGACTTAAGGTGGTATATGTTACCATCAGAGAGAACTGGTAGCTTTCTCTTTGTGTTATTACAGATCTTAAAGGGAATACAGGAGCTAGAGGAGAAACCGAGCATGATGCTTTGCAACATTCATCCAACATCATTTGTTTTGTGTGTGTTGTTTTCTGTGTGATGTGTATCTTTAAACATGCACAACAGGAAAGTCCTAAAGCCTTACGTTTGAGTCAGAAATGAGAAATTCCTCCCCAGAATGGAAAAACTAATAGGGGCTTGCTCCCTCAGGGATTCACGTGTTATACTATTCCTTTTTCCATTCACTGCTGGTATTTTCTGCTGAGCTGAGCTGGAACAGCACACTGAGGCACAACTTATGGCAGAGCCAGACCATCCAAATATGCCCTGGTTTGGCAGTGAGACTAACCGAAATGGGAGCGGGTCTGTGTTCTGGTTTCAGTGCATCTTCTCGTTAGAGGAAATCATATTTTCCAAACCATCAGAGATCTGGTGCAAATAATCATCTCATCCACAAGGAGCCCGCTGCCTCTTTGAAGGAAATGTCTATTCTCAGCAGTAGTTTCTCTCCCAGAAACTGAAATCAATAACTGTATCCATAATAATGGTTAATAAAATGTTCAGATTTAATTACTTCAGTCTTCCGTTTACTCAGTAATTACTGCTGTAACATTGACTATTGTTCCATACCAATTCAATTTCAATTCAATTTTATTTATATAGCGCCATATCATAACAAAGTTATCTCAGGGCACTCAATCACATGGAGCCGGTCGAGACCAACTTCCACACAAAGACCCAGTGTTCCCACCATGAGCAGCACCAGGCGACAATTGCAAGGAAAACTCGCTTTTAACAGGTAGAAACCTCGAGCAGAACCAGGCTCTAGGTGGGCGGTCATCTGCCTCGACCGGTTGGGTTGAAAAGGGGGGGGGGCAGGAGGCAGGAGAGAGAGAGCAGGAGGAAGGAGAACATACAGTAGTACAGTGTAACAATAATAGCAACATTGACGGTTGAGCAGGAACACGGGGGCAGCAGGAGCAACCACAGATCCAGACTCTACAGCGCCGGAGGCAGAAATACCTGCAAAAATCTTTAGGAGAGAGAGAGAGAGGGACGAGAGAAGCACAGCTAGGGGAAGAAGGTGAATTAGTGACGAGCATTAATGGGATATGAGTGTGTAAAAATGGAGAGGAGAGAGAGGAACTCAGTGCATCCTACGAGTCTCCCGGCAGCCTAAGCCTATAGCAGCATAACTAAGGGGTGGCTCAGGGGTCACCTGAGTCAGCCCTACTATAGGCTTTATCAAAGAGGAAAGTCTTAAGCCTATTCTTGAATGTGAGGAGGGTGTCTGCCTCCCGTAAACAAACTGGATCCACATAAGAGGAGCTTGATAGCTGAAAGCTCTGGCTCCCATTCTACTTTTAGAGACTCTAGGAACCACAAGGAACCCTGCATTCTGAGAGCGCAGTGCAAGCTCTCTTTATTTGAAATCTTCTCTAAACACAACAGCAGAGTTTTTATATTTCTCTGAGCTCAAAGGCTTTCACACAAGTGACCTGTATGCAATGTTTGTGTGGGGATTGATTTCTTAAGGCATGTGAAGGTAGGTGCTTACTTCCATAGAAAGCACCCAACAGTGCAATGGCTGCTTTTGTATTGATCTGTCCTGCTGTCATGGATCAAATCAAAATAAAAAAGAACTAAACCTATGGGACATCCCAGAAGCTTAGTGGGCTAAATAACATCTCCTGTCTCCTTTGTCTTTTGTTCCTCTTCCTCTTTATTTGATTTGTTGTTCCTCTTATTTCCCCACCCTCTCAACCTATCCTAACCCTTCTTTTCTCTACTCTCTCAACACATTTATCTCTTCTCTTAAAGGGAAACTCCACGGAAACCAAAGTTTCTTTTTCCACTGCCCTAGAACATATTCCTCACTTTTAAGACTGACCATTGAAAGTCATTTGTATAACTGAAAAGAAATAAGCATACTTGCAATGCAATAGTTTTTTCCTGCTATATCCAACGTCATTCTCCATGGTGTCAAACTGAGGACAGATTTTTATGAGACCAGAAAAGAACTGTACATGGCCTGGATCCCCTCTCTGGATTAGCTTTCCTCTAATCAACTGGAGCCTCTGTGCTGTGAGTAGTTTGAGAAAATCACAAACTGTAATGTTGGTAAGAAATAATGCTGTAGATTTCCTGCAGTGAGAGCTCAGTCATGCGTGAGTGTTCTCAGTGTCTGTTTAACATCCAAAGTGCTGTCTATCTCCAATAAAACTTGCCAGTTTGGCTCATTCAAGGGTGTGTTTCGTCTGTATGCATGTGTATTTGTGTGTGTGTGCGTATGTGTTCATGCTGGCGTAGCACTAAAATGAAGTGAAACCAACTGTGAAGAGATGGCTGGGCATGCCAGGTAAGTGTGTTTCTAGTTTGTGTGTGGCTGCATGCTGGTTTGACAAGATGTATGTTAACCTTAAGTGCTGCTGAGCAACTTTTTATGTGTATGATGAGACTGGTTTCTTGTTGCCGATTACACACAAGCAGGTCTTGAGAAGGTGAAACCAGCAGTCCTCTACACAAACAGACCCATGTGATTTAAGACGCCAGTCACCCTGGTTAGACTTGGTAACATCTGTATGACCAATACATTTGAGATAACATCCACTGCTAATAAGGTGGTATAACTGTACTGTGTACTGTGATGAAACACATCAATGCTGCTGTTGACATTTCTTACCAAATGTATTAATGAAAAATGTCACAACACACCATCTACTGTTTGAAATCAGCCCAGACCTGCGAGGCCAAAGCTGACATCTGACATTCTGCTGTGATTGTAGCAGTTACACTGTAATGTTTTCAGACTCAGACTAACACTGGTGAATGTGATAGCTAACTTGAGAGATGAAAGTAAGGGCTCTATGGCAAACCTTGAACCTGGACATGGCCTGATTTGCAGTCCAGACGATGGCATACAGGATGGTATCGTCAGCATAAAAATGGAAATGGCAATGTTCATTTGGAAATGAAATATTGTTTAGGTACAGAGTAAATAGTGCAGGGGGGGAGTAATACTGATCCTTGTTCATCAATTATTTTGGGGACTTGATTTGAAAGCAGCTTATTTAACAAAATGTTGATCTAAACAGAGTGCAGCACAATGTTGCTTTTAATTCATCTTTTAATTAATTTAGGTAACAGTGTCATCCACAGCAACATTTGCGGCATTTGACCAGGTCTAAAGCTGGACTGCTTTGGCTGAATAACATTATTATTCTCCAGAGAAGCACATAGAGATTCTCGGAGTTTAGACAGACAGGACAGCTTAGACAGAGGATGGCAGTTAAAGGTCACAAGCCATATTGAGGACATTATGACAGAGGTACATTTTGAATTAAAAATCTGTACAAATGTATCGGTTCCACAGAATATCAGTGTGGTTAACCCCATTTTCCCCAAACTTCAGCTTTGAGTCAAATATATTCTAGTCTAATGTATTTCTCTTTTCTTCAGTTTTTACTCCCCTGTTCCCTGCAGTCTTGTTTTTTTCCACTGAACCTATCTTTAATCACTGTAGGAACTGTGAAGTATCCTAATGGTACCTGATGCATACGGTAGAATCACACTGTAAATTGTAGGCTGCCAATTTGTATAATGGACATCAGCTGTCACTGCAGACAAAATGTCCAGTGTTTACCTTCAGAATCCATACTGTTCACAGCCGTCAGTAGTATCAGAACACCAGATCCACTGCGACACACACAATATAATCTGTGCTGGAAAACTTTGGTAGAAATGATTTAGAGGGATTTATTGCATGCCATTTGACATCTAAAAGAACACAGCCCTTGTGTTAATTAGAGCTCAGTAGTATGGTGTACCAAAAAACAAACCCTCAATGAGGAAGTACTATTGAAAGATCTACATCCCAAGCCAAGTTGTTCCATACAGGCCTCAGAGGAGCGGATGGGAATTCAGAGGAAGTCAAATCAAAACCGAGCTGTGCGGCCAAAGAGCCAATGGACCACGAGCCAAGAAAGATTTAGTTGGAAATAAGAACATTTATCTGTGAGAAGATAAGAGAGAACAATTAGCGGCGAAATGCTGCTTTTATTCAATGACATTAGCAATAACAAAGAAGTCTTGTGGCTGTTTATTTAGCATAATAAAGGCTGCCGAGAGTGAATAATGTGGGCTGGTCAGACAAAAGCAGTCTATCCAAACTCATTAGAGCCAGGAATGAGACGCAATAGGAATTTATAATGCTTGGTTGATGTCGAATGATAACGAATGGAGCTCTGAAAGTAAAGGACGTGTTTATTGTTCAGTTCAACTGTTGTCTTTCAACAATATGGTGATAAGGTAAAAGGTGCACTTTGTATTCTGCAGAGGCATGGCAGCTGATCCCAGGCACTTTTATTTATGGATTTCACCTCAGCTATAAATGGCACAATCTGCATGGTGTTTTGCCACCACCTGTAGACAGATACAAGAGGTCAGGAGGCTAATGTCAGCCAGAGCTTGTGTAGTTTGACACAGTAAATCTTGTCAAAGGAGATAAACGCTATCTCTCAGCGCACTGACAAGCCCTCTTGGTCTCAGAGAATGTGAAAGTCTCATGAAAACTTTATTATTTATCTTCTTCTCTGCCGCTTGTGCCTAAAATGGAGAGAAGGAAAGATTGAGCAACACAGGAAAGGAAGAGGGTTAGGGCCAAACCGCTGCAATAAAAGTGATGTATGAGACGTCACTCAGTGATTGGCTCAATACATCACCCTCAAAACATGAGCATGTGTGCAGGTGCATGCACACACACTGCAGTGAAGTACTTGGTAGACTCCCATCTGCCTGTAGGCTAATAGATTTGAAATAAAACAAGAACTTTGCAAATATGAGATGAAGCAATCCTTTATTGGGCTGTATTAGCTCCACTAGAACATCACACCCACGAGCACACATACTTTTCTTATGTTAAATAGAAGTAGTCTAAAGCTGGAAGCGCAGGAGCATTACAGTTGAGAATACTAAAAGGGATAAAGGAACTGGCAACTGCTGTGATTGATGTGTCTGTTGGTGCTCGCTAATGCTCGGTGCTTCCACTGAGGAAGAACCTTTTTAAAGTACAGAGGTCTGAAATCAGGGTGGAGCAGGGCCTCGCTGTAATAAGTGACTTTGTTTCTCTCAGCTCAGACGTTCAGAAACAAAGGAGCTGTCAGTGCAGTCAGAAAAAAGTATTAAAGTGTTCATTTGGTTATTTGTTCATTATTCTGTTTATCAGTTTGATGACGAGATGTGAAGTGTCCTACTTTTATAAACTCTTCGGGCCACAGGGCTGCAGCATAATTTTTATTTATTGATCATGTGCATCATTTCAGATACAACTGATAAGATTTGAGTGAAACTTGGACAAATAATGCATCTCCCCGTTGCCTTTTCAGCTCATTCAGGGCCTGAGTTACTGAGACAATGTCGCTGCGCACATGAGCGTCTCTGTTTTCATTGAATTTGCAGGCATGTATTCAGCACCTGATTTCATAAGACAGAAGCACATTACACCGTCATCTCCTGGACTCCCCTGTACGTACACACACTGCTCAAGAGTTCAGTTCGGTGGTGTCCCCATGAAATCACTAAGCTCAGAAAAGATTAGAAAATATTTACTCTGAGTTTAAATACATGTATATTTCTGTTTCTACAGCCTCCCTTGTGTCTTGTAAACTCCGCCTGGTCTATGTTCATGCCTTGTCTTCAGATAATTTTCCCTGCAAAATTGTGCAACCTCAGTAAGTCCAGTGGAATTTATAATCAGCTTCTGTTCCTCTGTTATTACCTGGCAGTCCTTTCTTAAATACATACGCAATAACAAACTGCAACTTCGACCTTGTGCACCTGCTGATAAATACAACACGTGTTTGGTGCAGGGAGCATAAAAAAAATATGAAAAGTAATAATAATAATAAAATATGTAATTAAAGCTGCCCCTCAGAATTAGCACAGGTTACACCAGCATTTACAACAGTGAAATTTAGCACAAATCCATTCTTAGAATCACTGTGATCAGGGGATTCACTCACAGCAAAAGTTCAGTTCAGCTTTCTATTCTTGTAATATTGTTTAGACATGCACATTTGCATGGATGACCAATTTTACAGTTTGTTTTTTAACCTATTTTTATTACATGTAACACAACATGTAGTAACTTACAAAGAAACCTTGACTTTGATGCCCATTTAAGCAAAGAGCAAACAAAAGCCAATAAATCAGAAAGACGTTCAGTAAACAGCCCATTCCCAATAAAACATTAGTTCTGACCATGATTCCATATATAATATTATTAAGTCAGTAAGTAAGTAGGCCTACATGATCTACCAGATGGTCTATGTATTATTAAATGCGCTTTCTTTTAGTTGTCAGGCTAGCTAGCTCGCTACTTGGTTACCTAGAAAAGTAGCTAATGAGCTGGCTAGCTTCTGGTACTACTTGTGCGAAAACACACAAAGGACTTCGGGACTGCTACTTCCTGTTGTGAGCCACCACCAATGCCCAGGCAACGTTACGGTGGTCTGTGAAGAGAAAAAGAGATGTTGAATATCTGCTGTCCATAATCTGATAAATTCAGTAAGTAATTGGAAATCTCTTGCGTGCTGAGAGCCACTGCCACTGCCTTCTGGGAGGAGGAAGAGGTGCTGAGTGTGGGTGGGGTTTGTGCATGGGGGGGTGGAGTGGTGACTCAGGGAAGACAGTTGAAGTGCCCTTCCTGTTGGCCTCGCCCTTGACGCTGACAGCGCTGTTGCCCTTGCACTTGAAGATGTCAGATCCGTGTGTGTCGATGTGTGTGTGTGCGAGCAGCATCGCTCTGATGGCAGTCACTATGACAGGGTCAACGAGGAGGGAGAGCACTGACACTGACATCACTCGACCTCTGATGACCGCTCTGCACACACACACACACACACACACACACACACTCAGACAAAGTTACAGCAGTTAGCTGATTAGTGGAAAATGACATATTGGATTGGATTTGAGATTTGGACACACAGTGGTTTATTCTTCTTATTGTCACAGAGCTGCAGAAAGAAAGAAGCGATGAATCAAAAGATAGATCATACTTGCTTACTCATTCACACCTACAACAATAATGTTTCTGTTACTATATGAATGTTTTTGGTAAATAGACTCAACTTATCTTAAAGGGTACAGTTGGGTCACAGAGCAATTTTGTTTTTTGCAGGTACAATAAGATATTATCAGTCAAGGCATTAGTGGAAGAAGAAGTGGAAGGATTTGGAAGGAGTGGTGGGTCAAGTTCTTTAACTTTGTGTGCTGACCTGATGCTGCAGTCACAGTATACTGTACCATTATTGTTGGGAGTTGATTTGCAAGAGGGTGGGTTTGGGTTAAGGGTCCAACTTTACATAATTTAACTCCAGATATTTAAATTCTATTAAAGGCTATTTGTTCCGAGCCTTCTGCTTGGATGCACCGGAGACTCCTGGAGGCTAAAGAGGTTGTCACGGGTCAGTGGGCTGCACCCAGTCAGCATACCTGCATCAAGCTCTCATAGCGAGGACGAAGCCTGAACAAAATCACGGATAAAAACAGATGAAGAGACTTAATGAGGTTTGACTGGATTTAGGTGCATACTGCCCTGTGATTTCACTTCCTGTCTGATTCCTTTGACGACAGTGTTCAGGTTTCTCCCTCTGACTGAATGGGCGTGAGCGCAGCAGCAGCAGGCTGCCTATGAACATACATGGACTGGAGTCGAGGAATTGGAGGCTGTAAAAGTAAAGGTTTAATTTCAACTTTCAGGGGACACACCTAGGGTCGAGCTCTAGACAGCAAAGCACACCAACACACTGAGGGCCTAAAGACATATGTATATGCCTCACAGTTTTCCCCCTTGTTCATTATCATTAAGATTTTTTTTAACTACTACTACTTTGCATTAATGAAACAGAGAGAGGCCAGGATTGTAGAAAAAAAGTGTGATAATACAAACCTGTGTCTGTTCTTAAAGGTGCAGTAAAAGCCATGCAGTTTAGAGCTTCTCTGACAAGACTTACACCTGTTCAGCCATTACATGCTCTTTCTGATTCTTTTCTTGTGCATAATATGTTTCAAATGCGGGTTCTGTGACTTCCAGAACCAATACTACTTCATATAAAATATTATGATTAAAAGTTCTGATTTAAAAGGTTGTCAGCTGGTGGAGGTGGAGCTCAGTCTCTGTCTGTGACTCTTTGCCTGGAGCCCATTGGTTCATACTGAAGACATACATCTCAGTCATTTCCTCAAACAGCCGGGCCTTGTGGTTTTTAACAGATGTTACTCCAACTGAACAACAGTGGAGCTCCAGGCACAGTGGAATAACATCCACACAGACACTTCCTGTTATTTTGCTCAACTCATTATTGGTAAAACAATATAGAATATCACCACCTTCCTTTAAACCTGCAATAACGCATCACATTTTATAGGCAGATCATACATTTTGAATGTAAAACAAATATACAATAAAAAATATATATTTTTAGTGGAGATGAAAAATATATAATTAGTATTATCTTTCTATATATAGCTATTTTCTCAACAATGTTACAAAGTGCTTTACAAGAGGAAATCAAACAGACAAGGCAGATGAAATTAGAATAAAACTAAAGGACATGAGCAGGAAGAAAAGACAATGAACTTAATAATATCAAATCAACTGGAAGAAGAGCAGAATAAATAAAAACATATATCAAACATTCCCAAAAGCTTTTCCAAAAAAAAAAGTTTTAAGAAGAAATTTAAAAGAAGCTAGAGACTTAGTTTGTCTGAGTTCAGCAGACAGAGGGTCACAGACCATGACCTGGGAGGAACCAGCAGGGCTCCATCTGCAGATCTTAGAGGACACGAAGGCACACACCAGGTCAGTTTATCAGACATATATTTCATTTAAGGCCTTAAAGGTGAGCAATAAAAAAGTATTAGTATCTTCAAATATAAATACTCCAGTAAATTACCTCAGAATTATAGTTAGTACAGTACTGAACTAAATGCCACACTGTGGAGAAGGAAGAAATTTTGGAGCAGAGAACATTACCTGCATGCAGTCATCTTCAGAGTATTGTCATATAAGCGATACAGAGGTATTTGGTAAAATCTATCATTATATTTGACTTTGTCAATATTGCCCAGATTAATGCGTCCCATTTATTACACTGTGTGTCCTTGAAGTGGTACTCTGACTGAGTGAGCTCATGGAGAGTACACCTGGTGTAGCATTAAGCTGAGGAATAAGAATGGGCAGAATTTAAAAGGTGATAGATGACAAGAAGTTTCACCCAGCAGCTCTTACTCCAAAGCAGGACAGACACCATTACAGCTTTCAGAGTGAACCTATCATCATGGTTATCATTCAAGATGTTAATGGACTTTATATGGAGTGAGAGACTGTCCTCCTCTTCATTTTTAACCTTTACCTACGCACACACGTGCATACACACGCACACACATAGAAAAGATGACTTCTGCAGAAGAGGTCAATTATAATTAGTTACACAGCATGACAGTAGTCCTGCTCTGCCACACACAATCAAAGACAGCATACAGCATCCACCACATGCACAATAGCAATCAGTATTCAAGGCAATCAAGTGTAATCAAATTTTTAATAATGCATTTTTTACTGGGGGACAGTGTACAACAGCGCAGGCCAGATATTAGATAATAAGCCAAAAAAAAAAGATAAAAAAGCAAGCCATTATGCTCACATTCTACTTTGCATTGCACTTTTAACCTAAAGGATTTCTAAAATATAACTAATCTAGGGCATGGCCAGAAGAAGTGTGTCAGACCTCCTGGGGACTGAGACATCCATCCAAGAACACACTGGTCTCTGGGTAAATTTGGGTCAATGAGGTTCGCTAACGTGGACTCCCCAAGCTCTCCTTCACGACAGTTGTTCCTCGTGTGGTCTCATGCGGTGGCTGTTCTCCCCTCTGCTCCTGTAGGAGTTTCTGATGCGTCACTCACAATAAGGAACAGAATAATTGGATTTATTAACATTTAAAACATTAACAACAAAGTTGAAGTTCTCTCTCGTGCTGAACAAACATGGACAACAAAATGTACCGAACAGGACAAAGCAGACACTGATACAAAAGAGAGGTATTAAAGCAGTGAAGAGATAATACGTGCAGCAGGTTTCTCCACAAAAACATGACTTTGAATAGAATGGATGTAGCAAATAATGCTTTTTTAATTTATTTGTATTGTAATATTTGGCATTAGAGATGGCGGGAGCATAACAAAGTTTCTCCCCCTCTCAACTCTTGAAGCTGCCTGTGCTTCTGACACGTTTTTAAGACAGATTAGGGCAAGACAGGTCAAGTCCAACCTGACCCTGATATAATATTACCCGTGATGTTTCAGTCTGCTAAATGCCTAAATGTAATTGATGTTGTACTTCAGATATATGCAGTTGGATATGCAGTATTTTTTTAGATTTCATTCATTATGAAACAAGAAAGAGGTCTACAGATTATGCAGTTTGTGGATGATTCTGTTTCTGGACTTGGCCCTGTAGTAAAACTAGTGACATTAGGAAAAAAAGTGTTGGTTGTGGAAAGTTACAAGTACCTGGCAACAACCACTAACAAGGACAAATACAATAAAAAAGGGAACTCTATTACATAAAGAGGTATTTAATAGTGAGTGATGACCCTGTGTTACACATTTTTCTATCTGTTTTAACCTTTGGTAAAGCAAACCATTGCTTTTTTTGGGGTGACTTCTGGAGCAGCAGTCCTTACTCTCATACATTTTCAATGAAAGAGTTTGGACAAAAGGCTTCTGCCCCCCTTCAAATAAAGACTTCGAGCTGTTTCCTTCAGGGCCAAGTTCTCTAGATTCAATCATTTTTAGTCCCTTTATTTGCACTCCATCTATAATGCATTATAGTCTGTTTATAAGACTGTATCATTATAATTATTCTCATTAATACAAATAATGCTTTATAACAATAATCATAACACATTATAAAGTTTTTATAGTGACTTATAAGGCCATCATAACTGGTGACTCACTGACATTTCCTTTCAAGGATCATAGTGTATTATAATTATTATATTGAATTAAATATGATATTTTATAATTATTATAATTCTCATACTTGCAGTGCATTTTAATCACTGTGTATAATAATGCATTATAATGTGATAACGTTACCCTAAGCGGTAGTGGTAGTAATAACATTCCTGAGGTAAAGGCAGATATAATACATACAAGCTGCTTATAAGTCACTATAAGTGGCAATTGTTTGCTTTAAGTAAAGTGAAAAATATATCATTAAATCTGTGCGAGAACAACACAATTTTAAACATCTTTTTGATGATTAAAAGCTAAATGACAGACATTTACATTTCACCAATGTAATGTTTCCCCACAAACTTACTCTAAACACTACACTGACTACACTGAGTGGAGTAGATGTAGAAGGTAACATACAATGAAAATTCTCAGTACAAGTAGCTCAATATTCACAGTACAGTTCTTGGGAAAATGTACTTAATTCTAATCCCAAACTGGCCAACAGCATGACAGATTTTCCCATGTGAAGATCTTTGATCAAACTAATATCACCTGGCTCCGTGGCTCTAATGTGCATCTGTTTGTGAAACAAAGAAAAGTTTTACTGCTTGTGCTACAGGCATGCATTTTGCAACAGAGCCACATGAATAGGCCTGCCTGTTACTATATTGTATCACGATGTATCTGTGCCTGAAATGGGGTTACTCAGATACAAAATTAACCATTCACAGTGCAGCACAACGTGATTTACTGGGTCAAATATGTGAGAACCTGTAATTGAACTGCTTGAGGTCAGATCATACAACACTGTCACCTTGTGGCAGAAAGAAAAAACAGCACTAAATTTGCATGTGGAAGAGTAAAGAAAGTCATCATTACAAGCCTCCTGTGTGTGTGTGTGTGTGTGTGTGTGTGTGTGTGTGTGTGTGTGTGTGTGTGCGTGCGTGTGTGCGTGCGTGCGTGCGTGCGTGTGTGCGTGCGTGCGTGCGTGTGTGCGTGCGTGCGCGTGCGTGCGGGTGCGTGTGTGTGTGTGTGCATGTTGATTTAACCTTTCTCACAGGATCAGACTGTGACAGACTGTATTTTCTTAAGTCTTTGTGTTGGTTAAATAGGCTGTGATATTGATATTCAGCCTTGTGTTTGTTCATCATCAACATGCATCTCTAACTGCTCTGTTATTCCTGCCTGGGTACGTTCAGCCGGGTTGCAGCGGCAGCTCAAACCTCAGCGCTCTATATAGCAGCATATTTTGGTGGGGGTTTGTATGTGTGTCACAGAGCCACCCTGTCCTCTCTTTCACCCCGAAAAAAAAAACTGAAATACTCCCTCTTCATCCCGCTTTTCCTCTCTCTGCACCCCCATATCTCCCTCCACCTCCACCCGGCTTTGATCCGCCCCTGCAGCCATGGTGGAAAGATGACAGAGCGGGGAAAGAGGGAGTGTAGAGGGAGGGAGGTGAGAAAGAGATGACAGCTTCTCAACAAGTGTGGAGCATCAGAAAAGAGAGAGAGAGAGAGAGAGAGAGAGAGAAAAAGAGGAGAGTGCTATTCTGATGAGCTTCTCACCATGAGAGGGGTAGGAGACATATTCAGCATCAAGAGGCGCTGGAGCTGGGTTAAACATGCACATGCTCGCTGCTCTACACACACACACACACACACTGGGTTAACAGTCTCTGTTTACCCTCAATCTGGACTGTCAACAGCCTCTGTCCTGGTTGACACAGATGCTGACTTGTAACACATCCAGTAACAATCAGCTACAGAAAAGTAGATGTTCAGAGGTTGTCAGCAGCTGTATCCTTGACACACTCACACATGACCGTCATATTACGCTTGTCCAGCCCTGCTTTCTTCAGCTAAGAAATATAACTGTCAGATCTCTTATTCCTCACTCCACCTCCCGGCCGCTCAAATCCTTGCCTTTTATCCATCCCTCGCTCCAACTGCAAAACAAAAGGTGATGGTGCTTTTGCAGCCTTAGCCCCAACCCTCTGGAAACTTCTTCAGATTTGCAGAATCTTTGCAGTTTTAAGTGGCTTCTAAAAACTCAGGTTCCAACCCTAGGTCGTATTGGGTTCAGCATGAAGTGTTTTCTTTTTCAGACTGTGGTGTCTGTTTGCATGGTAAGCTACCTGGGTTCCTCATAGTACGTTCTGTTTGTTGTTTTGGCATTGCTCTCCCTGAATTGAAGTGTGCTCTTTGCTAAATAAAGCCCTTTGTTTTGGACTGCAATCCTATTGTTGTGTGTAACTTCTGGGGAAGCAAGGTGAAAGGGGAAGGTGCCCATTATGCTACGCTGTGGGTATCCCTAAACAGGGCGTACCAATCTTTATAGACATGCCTTGTTATAAATCTACAGTGCTTTTCTTTGCTTTTTTGGGGGGGTTATTTTGTGTGTTTTTATTGCAATTTCCTTTCCTTTATGTATTTATTCATCCTGCTTTTTTTGTATGTATGTGGGAAGCACTTTGTAACTGTGTGTTTTTAAAAAGTGCTATATAAATTAAGCTTTACTTACTGAGTTACACAATAGCTTAAAGGCTTGCTACATATTTTAGTTATTGTCAACAAATCCAATGAAAACAGCCATAACTGCTGTGAATGTAACTACTAACAGGTACTGTGAGCTCACATCCTGATCTATAAAACTATTACAATCACACCAGTGAGCTACACTCCTTCATCACCATGAACACAAACACTGTAGTTTATTTGGACTCACACCATCCTGCTACCCAAAATATTCACTGAAGCACCAGATGCTTTATTTCCTTTAACTCTCACATAAAACAAATTTCAAGGACTGCCTTCTTTCACCTACGTAACATTGTAAAAGAGCTCATAGTACCTTATCACCCTACTAGAGCACTGCGCTCTCAGAATGCAGGGTTCCTTGTGGTTCCTAGAGTCTCTAAAAGTAGAATGGGAGCTAGAGCTTTCAGCTATCAAGCTCCTCTTAT
>JAVQJD010003548.1:0-32139 GCA_036023655.1 Nannoperca australis
GTCTTTGTGTGTGTGGAAGTTGGTCTCGACCGGCTCCATGTGATTGAGTGCCCTGAGATAACTTTGTTATGATATGGCGCTATATAAATAAAATTGAATTGAATTGAATTGAATTAATTGCTTACCAGCTGGGCAGCTAATCAGTCACAATAGCCCCTGAAGCTTTTGTTTTGTTTATTCCCCCCCACATTGTGTTCACCATTGTACATCATTTTGAAACGTATTGAAGAAGGAACAATTAATCTCGCCGAGCTCATGAGCTTGCTAACAGTCAGTTAGCAAAATGCTGGCTCGTTAGCTTTGCTAAATCACTAACCGGACAATGAGTTTACCCAGTTTATTCAAAATAAGTATATGTAGCAAGGACTACAGTCTCAAACATGTGAGTAAACCATGTCTCTTAAGGAGAGGAAATAAAAGCGGAGGATGCAGCGTAGCTAATCAGCTACGATAACTTCCTCCTGCTCTCTCAGAGATCGTGCTGCTGGTCAACAGTGTGAATTTGCTGGTCAAATTTTCTGCAGATTTACTTCACCTCCACAAGCCATTGCATTAATGAATTGATAGTAGTAAATAGCGTACCATAAAAACATTTTATTTTGTTTCATAGCTGAATATTTTAGCACTAAACAGAACATAAATTTCACACTCAGAATTTTAAACATGGCAGTAAATATAGTGGACTATATAGCAAGGACTGACTTTGTACAGTTGTTACTAAACACTTAGCCCAACTATCTATTCAATAGTCAGTTTGAGTTATTGTTTGAATTTTTTATTTTTTTTAATGTTTTAATTTAAATTATTTTGTGGGCAATTTAGAATCTACATATAAGGCTCATGTTTTAGGATGTGGGAGGAAATGTGAAAGGGTCTGGTGAGTTTCATCCAGACCATTTGACCCTTGCGGAGAGCAAAACATGAAACCACAGTATGATATTTCAGCTTTCCATAGCTCTTGTTCAGGTCTTGAATTTGTTCTAGGAGAGCATCATACTCCCGACTGATGTTCTCTTTCTCAGCCTTCACCACATTGCACTTCCCTTGCTGATTTTTCACTTTTCAGCTTTTTATTGAGCTCCTGGCCCTTTCATCAAAGTGTGTCCTTTTCCCGTCTCGGCATCTCTTTCCATTGTCAGCGCTTGATACATGACCTCCATTGTCTCTCTGTCATAGAGCTTCTGAACCTTGAGTTGTAATGTATGACTGTGTTGGCCTAAGGCTTTTTTTCTTCTTTTATGATGTTATTCCTGTCTTCCAAAGCTTGTTCCCTTATGACCTTTTTCTCTATCTCCATCATTTAGTGTGTTTTTTCTGAGAGAGCCTTTTTTCTTTGCCTTCATTGATTTATAATTTTCCTTAAAAGCAAAAGCAAATTAATGTTTGTCCTCCTCACTAAGCTCCTGGATGTCTTGATGGAGTTCATCATTGTGTTGTCTCAAAGCCTCTACCTCCTTTCTCAGTGCATGGAACTTGTCTTCAAAGCTTTCTTTATTAAAAAGCTTTGAAAAGAGTGCTGCACGTTTTTTAAGAAGCTCATTTTGCTTTGCCACGGCAACTTATTCTTCTGATTTCAGGACTTTATATTTAAAATGATTAAAGATGTTATTAAATGTACCAATTTCAGCAACTGTGTTACCAATATGGCTTTCACAGTAATATCAATGATCAACCAATAACTTACACCACATTAGGGCTGAATTAATGAGCTGAAAAATTCATATATTGTGTTATTTCTGATAAGTCAGCAGTTATAGGGGGCCACTGCCAAACCTCTACAGGAATCTTCATGCACTCTATGAATGTTTCTGTACTTTCCACATAGGCCTCAAGGCTCAGGATTGTGTGTTTAGGAAACACATAGTAAACAACCAAATTCACTCTTTTTTAATAACATTATCAACATAAATAGAATGAAACTATCCCAACTAGTTGTTGGCAAACCTGTGGAGAGGGCTATGTACACCAGTCACATCTCATGTATTTATGTCCTGTTTTGAGAGCCTTCTAGGATCAAGTGGTTAAGATAATGGAATCAGTTTATAGTGTCAATATTTTATAAATCCAGCAGATCTGATACTTGGAACTCCCCCTGAACCCCTATCCAGTAAGGTGGCTGCATATATATTTAGAATACTTAGAATGTGTGCTCTAAAGCAAATTACCAAAAATTGGCTTGTCACGCAAACACCGGAAATGCATGTGGAAAGAAAACAGATTATGACAGCAGACTCTGGGGTTCACATCTCGAGTCCTGTGTGTGGTTAGATTTTGGAAACAAAACCACCTTTGGTGAAGGTCCGGGAAAGATGGTACTTTCAGTTATATGCTCATAAAGTAAACACGCTATGTCTTGTGCTTCAAGTCACTGCTGACCTTTTCTATTTTAAGTCCTGGTCACGCCAGCTTTTCATTCCAGTAGAATCAAATCTGGTGAACTTTGACCTGCAAATTCACAACGTTGACAATAGCAAGCTGCCGGAGTATTAACTGCACAGCAGAGAGTCGATGGTACAAATAAGACTTTTAAATCAGCTGTGTGAACTTGTCTTGTTAGCAACCAGGTAAAGGAGAGCTTTATTTTCCCTATTCCATAACGTTTTCTTGAATGAAATGGTGAACAGAATGCCGGTGGTGGGAGTAAACAGAGAAGTAAAAAGAAAGTAGAGAGAATCTCCAGGATCTATTGTGACTATGTTAGTTTTAACTTGGCAGCTGAAGCATTTTTTATTGATACGTTCAATCAACATTTCCTGACTTTCCTCATTATGGTCATAAAAATGTAATGTGTGTGAGACTTGCTTGAACTGACCCTTTAAGCAGAGACAGCGTTAATAAAGAGAAGTGTACACTGTATTTGTGTAGAATGGTGGTACTAATTGGCCAATCAGTGTACCAGCTGCACAACTAAGACAACACTATTTTCTGTATGCGTTAATAATGACTTTGAAAGTTAAAATGGAAGTTTGTTTATCAGTGTCAAACTAAATGAAACTATATATTTGTGAGCAATTTTTAAAGATGTATGTCTTCAGTGGGAACCAATGGGTTTCACAGACAAGGGTGGAAAGTCAGAAAGTATTGATAGATGAACTAACACATAAAATACTGAATATTTATGAATGTAATAAAGCTGCTGTAATATACAACCTAAAGCTGTGACCCCTGTAAACCTGAAAACCTGTGAACCTACAGAATGTCTACATTTACACCACATTATTACAGTTAATTGCTGTACAGCTGCAGAGATGTGGGATTACATCCCTCAGCTTCTTAGAACATCCAGACTATGTTTGAAAGAACATGTGATTGCAGTGTCATGTCTAGTTTTCCTTAACATAAGCTATCTCAAATTTTCCCTGATTAGAAATGTGTGGCTTGTATGCCACATTTGTTTCCACCCACATATGAAAGCGATAGCTAAAAAAGCTTATAGCAGCCCATATGCATCTACCTCCCGTGGTGGTGTATTATGACAACCACATTCTGTTCTCTCTCTGTATACATTCAAAGTAAATGAAAAATGACAACAGGAATCCTTTTGTGTTCCTGTCTGTGTGTACTGCTTATATTGTCTACACTGAGTCTACATGCAGCCACCTTTCTTCAGTACTCTTTTATCTGAAGTTTTCAATATGACGTACTCTGTGGGTGTGTGAGACTTTGCATGGATCAGTATAATTGTACTCTGGATAACCAGGGACACTAACCCCTTTCTCTTTTAAAATCCTTGCCCTGGCTCCCCTGCTAAGGTACAATAACTTTTGTTTGTGCTCAAGCCAGTGACTCACTGCCATATTCCTGTTTTAGCAAAAACCACCTGACTGAATCAGAATTTAACTGGGCCAAAGGGCAATAAGCTTCCTGATAGTTGATATAATAAATGACACTGAGGAATACTTGTTTGGCTAGCCTTGTTCACATTTTTCTTTGTTGAGTTATTAGTCAACCAAGTCTGTAAACTGAAGCAGCCGAAAATATTGTCATTATTGTGTAGTGTGCCACATGAACCCCTTCTGCAAAACAAATTCAGCATGTGATAAAAAACTACAGCAAGGATAAAAAATAAAAATACTACTGTTCTCTGATGCAAGTTTTTAGTGTATGAACAGTAAGGAAACAGTGTGGGAAGTGCAGTAAGATTTTAAATAAAGCATATCTTAAATTAATTGTTTGGCATTTTGGCATTACACTTCTTTACTGTTTTAACAAGAGATGAGAGGATTGATACCACTGTCATGTCTGTATGCTAAATATGAAACTGCAAACAGGTGGAGGGCAGCTGGCCTTGTGTCCTAAGGTAAAACATCAGCCTACCCGCACCTCTAGATTTTAGTAATTGACACATTTTATCTAATTTGTTTGATTCACATGAAGGTCACACTACTCCTTTGAATGGTACAAAAAAGTACATTTTAGCCATTTTGTGTTGCCACACTTAATCCATCAAACTAAATAACCTTCATTTATTACACTGTTACTCCTACATTACAAACATATTTTTTACTTTCTATCAAAGAAATAGTCCTTCTAACAACTGTGGATTTTGTGGATTATCCAGAGCTAGCTCAAATCACCAGGGCTTAAATTAACCTGGAGGCGATTAGCCTATTTTAGCATGAAGACTGGAAGCAGGGGGAAAGAGCTAACCTGGCTCTGTCCAGAGTTAAATAAGCCTAGTATCAATTAGCACACTGTCTCTCTTTTCTTGAATCAGTACACAAACAGAAATGTAGAAACAACGAGCCATGCTAGCTAGTTTCTCCTGCTTTCAGCCTTCATGAAACGTTAAGCTACTCACTTGGCTCTATCTCTGTGCTTGGCACACATACATAAGAGTGGTAGAAATCGTTTTATATAACTTATGGCAAGAAGTCTTGTTAGTTTAATAGCCAATATTTCCCTCTGTTATTTCAGTAAAGTTCGGCATCACAAAAGGATCAGATGAAAGTAAGACAGATTTAATATATCTTGGAGATGTAAAGCCTGCATTTGAAATCCCAGCTCTGGGCTTTATTAAAGAATGCTGGCTGCTGGGGAACGTAAAGAAGAACCCGATCCGACAATTGTTGTTACTGTACATTACCGTACATTACCATGTAGCTGTTGACGTATGTTTGGCTGACCTTCTCACAAGTGACTGGGGACCAACATATTGCTCTATACTGTTTTATTCAATGATACATTCTATTAATGACACGCAAATGAATTGCTCTAAAACTCACTTGCTATGTAAAAGGGCCTTTGCCCTTTTACATAGGGCAAAGGCCCTTTGCTTACTGCTATTACTAATTCTGAGAAGAGATGTTGCTGTTCATTTTCTTTTTCAATGCTGGGGGCATCTTATGTTAAGTTTCGTTTACATCTATTGTGCAGGCAGATATGTCAGAGATAGACAAAATTGCTGTCTTGCTTGAATATTTCCAGCACCACTACAATGGAGTCAGATAGAATACACTTTTAGTAAACCACAGTGTTAATGTACACACTGTCAGTCCCGTAGAATAAAACAGCTTTGACATGGCTCTGATGTTCATACATTTTGTGCAGAAATAGCAGATTTCTAACAGTAATAGGAAATACACTACAATGCACTGCCACCACACATCAACTTTACTACCGTTTTTTACAACTGCTCTTTTCACCTACAGCTTTTTTAACACATACGATATAGAATAACAGCAGCCTCATCCCTTAAAGGTAATCAGAGTATGCTTAGGTTTGAAAGTACCTGATGGTGGAATTAAGCATGTTGATTGTATTGAAAGTAGTATAACCACATCAGGTAGAAACACTGCATGTTATGGTTCAATCACAGTGACTATATGCTACATGCTGTTGAAGTGTTATTAAGAAAGAAGGCACTGTAGGTTTGTTACAAACTAGAAGCTGAGAAGGAGCAGAGTAACACAAAAGCCTTGAAACTAGTTCTTCATTATCTACTTTTTTATTATCTCATTGTTGCCGCCTTAACTGTTGTCAACAGATAGCTACTGTGCACACTGTTCTGTATATCTCCACTGATACTTTTATACAGACAGTGTATCAAACCATAACTGACCGAGTGTCAAGCTACAGTCTTTTTCCATTTGGATCATTCAATCCTAGTCAAAACAGCTAACCTTTAGCTGTACATTCAACCTCTTATCCAGGCTGGCCTGCTGATATAGCTGTTGTAGAAGTCACGTTGTACTGCATGCGCCATACCATCATCACAGGACTCAAAACTAACTCTTTTCTCTTTTCAGGTTTTTGAAGTCACAGCAAAATCACTTTAAAATAGCTAAGAATTCCAAAATGTTATAAACTTAGATAGATAATGTCTGATGGGTGTAGCATTCAAAGGAGAATTTTCTGAAGTATTAGTATATATACAGTTGATGCAGGTTGTAGGTTAGAGAGCTACTGTGGTACAATAGACTGCAAATCAGAGTGAAGTCAGAAAGAAATGGCAATTTGAACGATGTTGGCTTAAGGTTTGAAATCTGTTTCAGAAGGTCACACTGCACAAATTATTTAGGCAATATATTATATATATATATATTATCCTTACTTGAAAATTAAAGTATTGATTCACAAAACAATTGACAAAACATGTAATTTAAAGGTCCATTTAGTAGCTGTTCTGGAGCATTTTGTTCTGTCACAAACTCTTTACGAGCAGATGGACAGATTTTTTGGGTTTTGCCAATAATCAAACTTGAAAGGAATACTCTACTCACAGTCTATCTTTTGAGAATCAAATACTCACCTTTTGTAGTCTTGAAAGTTGACTATGAAAAGACAACTTAATGTCAGTGTGCATTGAAATCTTTCTGTTGATTTGTACGGAGGCCAAAACCAGCTGTGCTCGCAATTATTCTTTTTATACCGTCATCTCGAGATCACAACTTGCGTCTTTCTGTTAAAGATAACGTTCAGATCAGTTCTTGTCATTTAAGGAGAAGACTAGTAGATAAATTAACCCGTTATCATATGAAAACACAAAATAGATAAGACGAAATAACGGAATTCAAAATATAATTGCAGACACAGCCGTTTTTCTTTCTTTATTATTTATTTATTTAACAGTTTTAGTATTTTGCTAATTATATTTGCATTCAAAACATAGGAAGAACATATAAAATACCATGCTTTCTTATGAATGAAACTACCCAACAGTATATGCAAGAGCTAAAATTATCAATTGATTGACAGAACGGGCAACTATTTTGTTAATTGTTTTTCAAACAATATGCCAGACGTTGTTCCAGCTTCTCAAATGTAAGGATTTGCTGCTTAATCTTTTGATCATTTTAACAATTTTGATTCACTTCTAATAATTACGAGGTTTAAACTATTGATTGGACAAACCAGTATTTTGATTGTTAAACTGTTTTATACAGTTCAACAATCAACTCCATGTCAACATACTACAATATGTAAGAGGAGGGGACATGTCATGAGGAGAATTCCTTTAATTTCAGATAAAGATGAATACATTGTTCAACTCTGTGAAAATAAATTTCTTCCAAGACTGGAAGCAAGTGAAACTAGTAGCCTAACGAATACTTCTTCCTCAGCTGCCAGTTTCCACATGGTGTCCACAGCGTTGATACTGTACATGTGCATTTGAACTTAACAGGTGTTTCAGTCCAAAGTATGTGTCTGGGCGTGTGTTGGAGATACAGTGTATCAGTGCGTCAGCTACATAAAGGCTGAGTTGTGTCGTGTGTTGGAATGTAAATGTTATGACAGTGAAGGGGGGTCAGTGCGGATCCAAAGGCCTCTGCGGACAGGTGCATGAGGTGAGGAAGATGTCTGCCTTCTGTCTGTTCACCACAGTTACATGAATGGACAGCATCTAGTGTGAAATACTTTGCCACCATCTTTTATAGTGTGATTTTCCTTTCCATAAATAAAAAATGAAAGAAAGAGAGGATAAATAGGTCTGCCGTGACCCAATGAAAGGAATTCATAAAAACAAACTGACATCATCTGGTTTCCATTGAGTCATCCAAGCACCTTGATGAATGAGAATTATCAGCCAACTTGAAGATTGAAGCTGTTTATAGTTTCTTTTTGCTTATTTTTTTGCTTGTATGGCCTACAAATTCCACTCTAATCAACCCTCATTTCAAAGCTAGAAACTATCTGGAGAACATGGGCATGTAGCTGCTAAAGACCCAAATATTTGACATGGGTTGGTGGGGACCTGACCAGAGCTGAGATGAGGAGACTGTTTACATTTTCACTCTCCTAAAACTGTCAAAGTCATCAAATGTACAAAAATAGAACTTCAAATCGATGCTGTTACTCCATGTCTGCTGGATGTGTAAACGAGGGCAAGTGCTTGCTGACAGACAATGAATGACTTCCTGTTGCAGCCCTTATTACAGCGGAGTTGCAAGAACCTCCCAACATTGTCCATTATGCTGAGCAGTTTGTGCAACATCCTCCTCTCCACCTCCAGGGGCTCAGAACAGTCCCCAGAACCAGCCTTCCTCATCAGCTTGTTTAACCTCTTAGTGTCACTGGCCCTGATGCTGCTGCCCAACAGAAGACTGCAAAGAAAAGTGCACTTGCAACAACAGACAACATGCTGCACACGTTAAAGGACCTGAGTGTTCGTAAAAAGTAAAGACTGCTGTGTCCCTTCCTGTAGACGGCCTCAGTGTTGCACTTCCAGTCAAGTCTGTTGTCAAGATGGAGACGGTGTTCAACGTAGGGCTGGTCCTCCCGAAGTCCGTGGCCACATTCAAGAGGAGGTGGTTGTTCCCACACCATATCTATAAGAATATCTGCATCTATATATCTAATATCTATATTATCTATTATCACAAACACCGGAGCTAAAGGAGAATACAGGAAAGCAAGGATGATCAAATGGAGATGAGGGGAAAGCAGATAAGGGGAAGGTGAGGCTGGCTGAGGTGGGAGGCAGGCAGGCAGAGCGTGAAAACCATACAGGTGAGTAGTCAAACCCAGGAGATGACAAAAACCTGAGCACAGGAAAAATCTAAAAACAGAATACAAAAGTCTGAGGCCAGAGAGAGCTACATACACACTGGAGCAATGACCTGCCAATGAGTGGATGGAAAACCAGGGTAGAAATACTGCAGACTGACTGATTGCAGAACTGGGCAGGTGGTTGAGATGGCAGCCCTGCCTTCCTGGTAGACACACACACAGACACACACACACACACACAAAGAGAGAGACAACACAACACACAAGAGGGAGGGGAAAACAAGGAAACATAAGGAACAGTAGTAATTATGGTGGAGGCGTCATTTCTTTAAACAAAAATGCCAAATATTTGATAGTTTTAGCTTCTCAAACATGAGAATTCACTTTCTTGGTCTTACGTTGTAGCACATTGAATATTTAGTAATTGTGCACAAAAGTATATTTACTTCTTGTATACTAGCTGTAAAACCACAATATAACACAGTAGCCTATTTGTACAATATGTAGTTGGAATTGGAACAAACCTTGTTAATTAACATCAGTGGTAGATTTTTGGGGGCGGGGTTTGTACATGAACAGACTTCCTTCCTGGATGGATTTTGTTTGCAGCCATCTACTGGAAACTCTCTTGGCGCTTTTAAAACAGCAAGTATCAAGACCTCTGTGGAAACTGTCTCAGCCTTCTAAAGACCTCCTAACTTGCACTGGCTAGGTGTACCTGAAGAACTGGCCTCAACTTATGCTTACTTTCTCTCTCTGTATATCTTTTCTTCCACTTCTCCCTCTCTTTTGTTGGTGTCAGATGTCTTACTTACACTGAGTATATTCTGCATCTGCAGAACTGCACTCCACTGAATGCCATGGAACATTTTACTGCTCTCAAGTTTGTGCAGATCTGGCATGTGTAAAATGTTGTTGGATATTTCTTTGTTTCCATTCGGCAACAAGATCTGGCCTCCTGTGAGTTTCCACTAGGATAGAAATCACTGAGATGGATATAGAGATGGCAGACTCATTATATGTGAATCCAAGACTATGAGAGTCAACTAAAAGCCTAAATTGTAAATGAAAGGAGACATCATTTGTTGGTATGTGAAAGTTTCTGCGGGCTGACATGCATCAGATGCAGGCAGGAAGATAAATGGCATCATTCGTGCTGACAGAACTGGTAGTTCTTATTTACACAGTGATCAAACTTAGAGCAAAGTGAACAGAAAGGCACAAGATGAAATATAAACACAGATAGGGAGTGTGTATTTCTAATTTGTGCCTGTAAGATTTAAAATCCTGAGAAGGGCCTCATAAAACCATCTTGAAGGTTCAAGATAGATAAGACTCCCCTGTCCCCTCAGTTTGGAGTACTTCGGTGATTTAGAATTACACTTCCATAAAGATGGAGGTTTTCTAGTATGGGTCAAGCTCCAAAAATACAGATTTTTACAATTCCCATCATGCAACTCAATGCCTACTTTCATTAGAAACACCCTCCCTGGTGTCTGTCTGCTGTTTGCTGTTGAGCAGGTAGAGTACGGTGGAGTTCTTTCACTGAAAACAACTGCCTTGTGCAGCCGAAAACGACACTATGAGAGCAGTGAATGAACCAAAACAGTAAAGTTGTGGACCACAGAGCTAAACAATGAGCTGAAACTCAGCCCCGTAAAGCTGAGGAGCTACAGATTCAGGTTATTATTCTGTGAGTTTATCACTACGAGCAACTCCTTTTACATTATAACATAATTGTCAGTTGATACAATATTATAAAAATATTGATAATAGCCCATTTAAAGATATATACTGGTAGATTAATAAATATATAAAGTAAATACACATACATGTATTGATGGACAATAGAAGTTTGAATCTGGTAAGCTAACTAATTAACAGTGCTGGGCAGGAACACATGACTCAGTAACATGCATATATAGTTACTAATCCCAGTATTGCTCCGTTACTTCGACATTTTAGAGTACAGCTTGTTTGCTGTCTTACCTGCAGTGTGATGGAGGGTTGATCAGTTCGATGCCTCTATGTTCGGTGGAGTATCCCTACATACTGAGCCAAAATAGTGTGGATGTTTGGCTCCAATCACCAAGGTTTTATGTCTTTAACAACCTCATGGTACAAAGTCAAACCCACAGGATGTTTAATTCATGGCAAGATCCAAGTTTCCAAAACACTGGGTGTCAGGCTGAAGTTCAAGGAAGTATGAATGTACAATGTTTCATTCTGTGTACGTATGATGTGAAGGCAGACACTTCTGTACAAGGCACAAGGCCCCACTGAATGGTTTGATGAGTTTAAAAATGACTGGGAGAATCTATGACAGGCAGCATTGAAGCTGTTCTGGTGGCTCATGGTGGAACAGCACCTTACTAACACAGTTTATGTTGGTTTTTCCTTTTACTTTGTCACTCATCGGTGGCTTAAGTGAAGTCCTGGAACAAGCACATTCAGAGCACCGGTATGTGATGATGCAGTCATTCAGTGTGGAAAGACTGGGTTAGCTGCAGTAACTCTGAAGCCACTTGAGGAAAACTTGAAGGTGAATAAGAACATTTGGATTCAAATGGTCAACTCAAGCTTCTGATTCCACAGCATCTTTGCCTCCAAAAATGTGTATCAAATTTAGTTTGCTTTTGGTTCAGGTTGTAAAAATGAGCAAGTGGAAATATAGAAGTTCTTAAATCCTTAATCCTCCTGTCACCCCTTGACCTCCATCTCTTCTCATCTTCAACAGATGTGAAATGGACCAATAGCTTGTCTGCTGATGACCATCCCCCCTGTCACTCATTAATTCTAGTCATATGAACTTTACCACTAACTTGGCTGCTGTAAGATCATGCTCTTGTTAACGTGTTTATGGATGTTTGATTCATATTATCCCGTCCCTCATTTGTTAGCTCTGTCATGCAATGACTTGTAATGATTGACTTCTTTGGAGATTATTGGTTCAGAACAGTTTGGCCAAGTGCTGGAACTGATTGGAAAGAGTCTTTTATAACACATTTTGAGATTTTCAAAGCCTAATCTATTATGTATGTATGTATTTATGTATGTATGTATGTATGTATGTATGTATGTATGTATGTATGTATGTATGTATGTATGTATGTGTGATGTGTCTAGAAGGGTCTGAGACCCATGGCATGTCAAAATACATTTGTTTCATTTCAGCATTCCACAATATGACAAATGTTCAACAAATCCTCACAGCAACGAAGTTCATGTTTAATTCATTTGTAGCTGTCAGCCCTGACATCACAAGCCCCCACAATGAATGCTAGAGTGAAAAAGTGTGTGAACAATGTGTTGAAATTAATGAATCAATAAGGAAGCAAAGCTGGTCGTGGGGTGACATTGTTTTAACAAGCAGCATTCTTCACTTGTGTTTGCAGCTTTCACCCAGAGGAGCTGCAGCCTTGTTGAGCCAGAGCCAGAGCCCCGTCAGGCTTACAGGAATATTTAGAGTTTCATTCACTAACACAGTCCAACTTGCTGCTCTTGTCTCCCAGAACATAAAGTGACAGTTACTAAAAGTAAATTACGCCATGAAAATTGAACCAACTCCCATTTAATGTTTATGTTGCCAGTATCTAACTGCTTACAGATATGCACTGCAACTAACTAATCAGGATGGATGGATTTTTCATGGACAACAAATTGCTTTCTTAAAGTTAATGATGCAACGATATTTTTCATATCTCCTAGAGTTTTCCCTTACTCTAACAAAAGTAATGCTTACCTACATGTGTTTACTGACTTAAAAGGGGCACTGCACAAATTCTACATGTCACAGTCAATTTGTGACAATGTGTTTAAGAAGTGTCATTACCTTGGCTTGGACTCCACAGATACTCCACATTAATAGCAGGAAGTCTGCATAACAGACTGGGGTGTGGAGTTTTAAATGTGTGGGCATTTACTGGAAGGGAGGGTCTATCAAATTGATGCTATGGGTTGAATTAAGGGAAATGTAGGGTCCAGCAGTTTTAGAGTTTGAGCCATACTGCTGTGGACTAAAAGTCAGCATATCTCAGGTAATGGAAGTGAAATATTAAATTACTGAGTAAGTAGGAGCAAGAGATGGATATTAATTTATGATAAAAATGATGTGTTTCTACTCTTCAGCTAAACATTTTTATGATAGAGAAACAGATGTCTGTTCATATTTAGCCTTATTTTGTGTTGATTACTGAATGGAGGTCATAATTCACCCATCTTTATATCCCAAACTAGGTTACTATTGGTAAGCAATAAACAATAAACAAAACATTTCATTGTGACAAGTGGTCACAGTAATCAAGACACTTCCATTGCCTACCTAATTGCTGGTGCTGCAGCATCAAGTAACATAAGATCACTAATTTACACAAGATTAAATTAGAAGCAAGATGTTGCATATCTTTCAACAGTCTGCTGTTGCAAGGGCAATTTTCATTGCAGCCATCTGTTGGGGCAGCAGCATCAGGGCCAGTGACACTAAGAGGCTAAACAAGCTGATTAGGAAGGCTGGTTCTGTGCTGTTCCAGAGCCACGGAGGTGGTGGTGGAGAGGAGGATGATGCACAAACTGCTCAGCATAATGTTTCACATCTCCTGCACAATCTGCACTAAATGCATCTAAATCTCTATTTATTTGTTGTATTTTCTTATTATGCTGATTCTTTTTATTTTTCCTTTTTTTTAAAGTGCAACAGTGCAATTTTCTCTTGGGGATTAATAAAGTATATCTTACTGAAGCATCAGAGCAGAGAGCCACCAAACCTGACTTAAACCCTTTCTGTGAATTTAACACTGGCAGTAAAAGATAATTACACTTCTTAACAATCTGTGTCTTACAAAGCTTTATCAGCAAATGAAGATTTCTCAGTTGTCATGGCAATGTGAACGTTCAGGTGTTTCATTTTTCTAAGCACTTTTAGGACTTAGCATTTAGTCGGTTTAAACGCTGAACTTAACAAACTCCATCTGCTGATGATTTTTGATGTGATCAAAAGATAACTGATAGGTGACCCATGCTGTAATAAACTAGAATCATCCTGGTATTATACAGACTGACTTTATATGAACACTAAACAGGTCGATATAATTGGTACGTATTGGTATTACATGTTATGTAATTGTAATGGATAAGTAGCTCAACCTGCTCAGTCTGACACATGCTGAGACATTCTGTGTCTCCTAGCAACAGTGCAAATTGTGGTTTGTGTAGGAGAGGCTGCCATGTTGTCTAATGATAGCAGGGAAGCAGCCAGGGCCGGCCTCAGGTCTCCGCTGCTGTCCAGAGGCGGAGTGAAGTTGTCTGCATTATTGGATTTGTCCACAAAGGATGTCGCTGATGCGTTTCCAACACAGCAGCCTGTCTCTGTCTGTCTGTCTCACCTTCGATCCCCCCCCCACACACACACACACACACACACACACTGTCAAAATTTACCAGCTGCCTTCACCTGATACAGCCTGTCAGTACACTATGTGTGTATGCAGGACTTGAAGCTCCTTCATACTACCATATGAACATCCACCCACTAGTGTCCAAATTTTTGGGTCACCTGACAAACTGGTAAACTGAAAAATGTAAGGCTGCCAAATCTATTTTTATCCAAGAAATTCGTATGTGACATCAAAACATGTCACCCTACCTATGACTTGATTGGTTTACGGTAAAACTGGCTATACACTGAGGAGCACGGCTGTTCATTTTACCATCTGATTTTGACTTAGTTTAAATCTTTTTTTGTTGTTGATGTCTTAATATATATTTGTTTTCCTCACATTTTCGCCGTTTGATTTGGGACATTTTTGTCTTCTTGTGTCTGCATGTTTTAATAGATTGTCCCTTCCAACTGTTTTGTTTCTTACAAAATAGACCTTAAAGTAAATTCGTTGGCTCTTGAAGTGTAGCAATGTAGCGTAATTGCTTTAAAAGGAAATGTTCCTCTTAGCTGAATAGGCACTTAAAACTGGACAACTAGCTGTATTGTGTGGAGCACCACCACCCTCCTTGTAACCGTTATACTGGCTGAACTGACCATTATCGGGTGACAGTGTGTGATTTCCACCAGTGGAAACCCTTAGATTTCCCTTCAGTTGAGCAACTTCTGGGTTACATTTTATGACATAAGATAGTGTGGCTTGTAAGGTTAAAATCTAATCTGGACAACTCAGACATCTGTCAAGGAGACACACTGATCCTATGTTTTACAGTTACTGTGTCAGTTGATGGAATTAGAGAAGTTTTATTATCTAGCCCATGGGGGGTGTGTGTGTGTGTGTGTGTGTGCAGCTGTTTTCAAGTTCTCTGTCCTTTCTTGATAAATTCATAAAGGGTGAAGAGTCACATTTTATTCTCCATATTACTTATATATAGACTGTTGTGTTGTGTATAACTCAGTGAGTGTGAACTGACTCTGGATCAACCTGTGGTCATTTGCAGCAAAGGACGTTTGCGGCTAGCCCGTTCTCCGAGTCCATCATGGTGAAGCTCCACAGTGGGATGACTCGACAAACTGAGGAGCCAGAGATGCTATGGGTCATGGGTCCAGTGCTGGCTGTCATTCTCATCATCATCATAGTTATTGCCATTCTGCTTTTCAAGAGGTGAGTCTGTCAGCATCTATCATACATTATGATAGATATAAATGTATATAAATTAGTGGTGTCATTAGTGCATGACAAACTGGTTAGAGGAATCAGAGTTCTTTTTACTTTATTATAACATCTCAGCTTAGTTCTGATGATTTCTGAATTAGAATCTCTTAATTTGCAGAGTAAAGTCTCATTGAGTGCTTGGTAAAGACATAATGAATGCAGACTTAATTAGCAGACAAGTCACGTCTGCTACAAAGAGAACGTAAACAGCTTGCCTGTGAATTGTTTGCAAAATAGCATCTCATCAAAATGAATGAGCTTAGTTGTGTCTGTGCTAGCATCTTTGCTAACATCGGCAAAGATGTGCTTTGCCCGTAGATGGTACTTCAGACTTGTTGTGCTTCGGTGGAAAGACAATTCATCACTGCAATATGTGACACAACTTTGGTTTTATCTAAACCTCCATTTGGAAGCTTTTTTAAACAAAATTTGCTGTTCAGCACTGGCGAGTGTCTCCTCAGTCATCGTGTTATCTGTGTTCGCCGCGGCTTTTAGTAATTCAGTCAGGTAAAGGTTTGTGCTGGAATTATGGGAGAAAGTTGGGGTCAATATTTCCAGATTAATCTCAAGCGTTAATGCATTAACTTTGACAGCCCTAAAAAAATATATCTATCATATCATATCTATACAAGAACAGCACACAAAAAGTTGTCAAGTTCATTTATTTGGTTAACGTGTTATAACAGTAATTGAGTACTCCAATTTGACACAACATTTTGATAATAAACGACTGAATGATGATTTTATGATACTCAGAGATTGCCTTGGTGAACCATTGTGGGATGTTACATAAAATACAGAGGGATAACTTAAACTGGTTGTAGAAATGCAACTTTAATTTGGTAATTTAAAGGTTAGTCTGCTACAAAGCTTTATATATTACAGTGGGAACGTCATGCTTTTATTTGTATTACTTTTGTTATGTATACTGTAGAGTACTTGATGTATTTCAAAAATGTATGTATGTATGACAGGGTTGTCGGCCAGGGAACAGACACATCACATGCACCTTGGTGTCCTACAATTCAAACTTTTTGTTAATTAGTGAGGGAAGCATGAGGGTGAGACGTAGGTCTTTTTCACAGAAGCTATTTAGACTTGGCACAGTAGGAAAAGCACAGGTGTAAATAATAAAAATGAAGGATGGCTGATTTCCATTTAGCTTCTCTGGCTCACTGTCACACTGCCGTGGCTTACTGGGACACTTGAACAGAACAGAGCCATCGTTAATGTTATTAGTAACACCTGTTCTTTCCCTATGACAAGTCAAAGTGTCTGCTGTGAGAAAAGCCTATTGTGTTCATTGTAACAACGCTAGCATTGTCAGAGACTGACGCACAGCAGTTCCTGATTAGGCTGGTCAAGGAGGAAAGCAGCAGAAGAGCGACAGTATAGTGCCATGCTATTTGTGTATTCTGTAGAGTGAATCTGCATCATGCTGTGTAACAATCTGTTCTGGTAAAGGAAATCCACTCAATGAATATTATGTTTTGGTTTTCTATATTTTCTTCCACAGGTTTGCTGTGCTGTTACTCCCATTTGTTTCGAACTGCAGGCTTGGTGTAAGGTGAGCTTTTATACAACAGACCACTTGGGCTATTATGGTAATGCAGAAGAAAATATGGGCCCATTGTATAGGCTGAGGTTTACAAAACCATCATCTTACCAACCTGTTTTGAATCCCTAGATTGGGTCTGTATTTCAGTCAGAAAAGTCTTTAACGTGGAATAGGTTTTTCTAGAAATGTTATCTACCTAAAATAAGCTATGCATTAGAAACATTCTTGACATGATTGCATTTTTTGATAAAGTAGCACTTACTGATCTGAGCATTGTGGCTTTCAGATGCAGTATTCACACTCAAGCTGTTTCTATTTTAGGTTTAGTAAATAGGTGAAAATGGATAAAATCACACTAGAAGATGTCAGTCTGCAAACTGAGCAAGAGCTAACTTCACCAATCGCCCCCAAACGGCCAAGGACGGATTGTACAATGACAAACAACCACTTTGAGAAAAGCAGGTTTGGCTTTCCAGAAATTTTGACATTTCGGAAAACCGTTGGCTCCCCATCACCAGCAAGTACGCTGCAGAAGAATGCGAGCCTAGTATGCACAGCACAATGTGGGGATAGTAAAGATGAAATACCTCATAAGCAACTGCAAGACTCTAAATTAATTGTCACCCCTATTACTAAGTTGACTACCTCACATACTGACAGTGCACACACAGGATCCTCTAAAGTGTGCTTCATGGCTGCTGAGAGCCACGTCCTACTTCTGGTGAAAGAGGAGCAGCTTCTAATTGATGAAACTGACAAGCTCAGCTCATACCCAGTAGATGATGCAGGTGGAGCATTAGCAAAGTCTCACACTTCAAATGACGTCAGCGCTGACATGTCCAGTCATCCTGATTGTAACCGGCTGGGGAAATCACTTGAGGACGAGCCCCCTGCTGGCTGCAATCTTCCCGCTGGAAATGACGAAGATGGGAGACAGGTGCAGAAGAGTGTCAGTCAAATCCAAGCAACTGATGAGGGGGTCAGATGTCGCTCTGATTGCACTTATGAAGGTACGCTACATGACACAGGTTTCTGTAATATGTGGAGCCAATCTGCTGAAGCTGAAGAGAGTAATCAGAACAGGGACAACCGTGGATTTAGTGAGAATATCCTTTTCAGCAACGAGGCAAGAGGAAACGCAACAGTAAAAAATGAGGAAAACATTGTAGAATTGCATATTTGTGAAAATGAAAATGTCTGTGTTGGGGAAACAAAAGGCCAAGTTAATGAGAATGGCATGAGCAAAAAACCCATCCCTTCTGCTGCTGAACATGCTGAGGGATCAATTGTTTCTCATGATGTGGTATTAGCCAGAAGTATTGCAATTGAGAATGTGAGTCTTGAAGCTGATGACCTTTGTGGGGCAAAAAGAGAGCATGCTGCTGGCAAGATGATAGCCAAAGCTCGGAGTGAAACGACCGATCACACAACAGAGACTCCAATGCCTGCAAGAATCAGTCAAGAGCCTGCTGAAGGAGATAATGATGCAGGCTCTCTCGGTGTAATTGACCCTGCAATCTGGAATGAAACTGACAGGGAGGCTGAAAAGAAACACTGCAACTCAGAGAGCACTGCAGGTGTAGAATTATCTCCAACAGTAAAAGTCTGCAAGATGGGAATGCGTCTTCCACTCAATTCTGACGTCAGGCCTTCACTGAAGGTTTCAGCTCCCGACCAGAACGGGCAGTTTAATCACCAAAGCAGTACACAGCAGTGCATAGATGAAGAAGAGGACTTACCGGTATGGCAGCCATACACAGAACCACAGACTTGTTCCACCATTAACAATGGAACACACAACAAGACTGGCAATGAAGGCAGCTGTCATTGGAAATCCAGTCCCAGCAGCAGTCCGTGCAGGCCTGAAAAGCCAGTAACCGGTGGGGATGGAATACGAGAAATCCATGACGCTGGGGAACATCAGTTGAAAGAGCAGGATCAGTCTGGCTGTTTTCCTTGTAGTCTTGACCACCTAAAGACACAAGAGGTTGGATATTTACAAGCCAAAATTGCCCAAATGGACAGGGCAACTGAGATAAATGAAAGAGAAGAAATGACAAGACCTGATGGAGAACATGACTTGGAGGAAAAACTTCAGCAACAAGATAAAATACACAAAGAAGACACAACGGAAACATCAACTGGGGGTTGCTTCAATGACTGGACAGAGGGCCAAATAAGTAAATATGGAAACAAAGTTACACATATTGATGAAGAATTAGGAAATAACCTTGAATGGATGTCTGATCACCAATACAGTGCTTTAATTCAAACGATGGAGGAAAAGGAAAGAAAAGAAGAGGCAAGTGTTGGAGAAGAATCTGATGTGCACGGTAACTCAGAGATAATAGTGAAGTCAGAGGATGGTCATCAGCAACAAAATCAGCAGAAAGGAGACATGACTGAGTGTTCCAGTGAATGGACAGACGGCAACTTGAGTAAAAGTGACACCAAATTAACCCTAGTTAGTCAACATGAACAAAAAGACAAGATCAGTTGTTTCTCTGATTACCAACACAGAGCTGAGACATTCATGGCTGAAAATAAAGATGACCTTTTGGCTTTCACTTTTCCTCCAACCAGTGATGCCGTTGTTCCAGGTCCACACGAATTCATCCATTCACAGAATGCCAACACCAAAGCCACAGCCCTGAACTGCTCTGACAAATTTTCCCCAGTGCCATCTGCCTTCACTCGCTACGACCGTGTACCAGGGGCTTTTGACACTTTCCAAAAGATGCAGCTCTCAATAGGTGATGATGACGATGATAATGTTGGCCTGAGCAGCAGTCCGCTCCTCACCAGCCTGCCTGGGCAGCAGTTGAAAACACCTCAGCGACAACTTTACCACTCCAAGCCAGAGGCAGAGAGCAATGACCATGAGGAGGTACCAGATGAGGAAGGGGGTGAGGAGGAAATGGAAAGATTTAAGTTTCACCGTGAGAACACGACAAAGGGGTTTTTAAGCAGTGATTACAGTTGTAACAAACTACCCAACTTGGTTGCAGCAGCAGACGTTATTGCTCTCAGATGGCCAGAGCAACAGCCTGACTGTAAATCAGCCTGTAACTCCTCTGAGTGCTTCCAGGATGACTTAAAGCCACCCCATTGCGTGGACGACAGCCCCAAGTTTGAGATGAAAAAACAATTCGACACGGTCTTGAAAGAGCTGAACTTGTATTTTGATATCAGTATAAGTGATTTTGCAAGTGGCTGCAGAGCATCGTCGCCTGAGCAGTGTGGTGATACAACTGAAGCTTTGGAGGGCGACACTTCAAACTGCAAAGAACATCTCGGCAGCACAGATCTAGGATGCCATAGCGACACATCATCAGGTATCTACAAACAGTACGACTCTACACTGTACAGTTCATACATTCAGTCACGTTATGTTATTATTAAAAGACTGGTTCCAGTAGTGTTGACAGCACCCATGAGTTACAGTACAACAGTAAACAACCTTAGAAATGTTCCTGATCATTACTTCCATAACTGGCTATCCGTATTTCATTTAAAAACGTTACTGTAATATTTATTGTCTATTCCGTATTTTATTATTATGCACAGTGTACACTACGCTGTGACTGGCTGCAGTATATGTCGTATACTCCATGTTAGTGGATAGGACCCGGGTACACGTCACATAAGTTTTGTGTTAATCTTTCTGATAGGTTTGGTTTTAGATTATTTGATGCTATAAAAAGGGTATGTCACACCATGATTGACAACTTGTGGTTGACAACGATTGGTTCGCGTGGGAACTCTACTGCGCAGACTCTGGCTCCAAATGATCCCTCCACAAGTGCAAAATGGCAGCTCCCGTATCCAGATATTTTGGCTTCAGATTTGTACAGTGAGAAGAAGTGGAGTCGTGTCGTCCATTACAGTCTATGCTGTAGCTTCATATTTAGCAAACAGATAGGAGAGGGGTATCTATCATCTAATCTAATTCTCAGCAAGAAAGTGAAGAAGCGTATTTCCCAGAATGTCAAACTATTATTTTAACCATCTGAGATGTAAACTACATCTTTATACCATGCTGCTAAGAAATAATGCTTTTAAATTCACTCAATATAGATATAATAAAAATAAAACAGTTTAGGCATGAGAAGTTGTCATACACAGATTTCCTCCACTATTTCCTCTTTATATTTTTCACCATATTCCCTCGTGGTTAGATTCAACACTGTTATCTAACAGCACTGTTAGATCATTTAATCAAGGACAAAGACTTGAATCAGCCTTGTATAATATTACATATTATACATAAAGAAATGACCATGGGGCTTAACAACAGGTTTTTAATCATCTTTATTTACACCACGATTATTAACGATTCCAGAAAAAAATGAAGGACCAAACTTTGCTAGTAATATATTGTGACTGCACTGTGTGTTGCATGTGTATTATTTAGATGATGCTGATGAAGACTGCAACCTGGATGTGTGTGAAGGTGATCCAGTGGTTTCTCGTACCTCTGTCAGTGGTAACGGTGAGCAGGAGGTGCCCCATGGTAGCCGCCTGTGCCAGGAAGCACCCTTGAACACTGCAGAGCAACACAGAGGTGCAGAGTTTTCTTTTGAAAATAACAAAAAAGGGTATTTTATTATTCATAATTATATCTTGAGGAGCAAAAGGACTCCATATAAACAAAGTACCCAGTGTTAAAAATAATTTAAATTATAAAAACCACAAAACAACATTTACCACAATTAATATAACAAGTCTGAAACATTACATAGAAATAGTTTAATCAGATTCGAAATGTTCTTTTATTCCATTGTTTTTAGTGTCACGTGGTTAAAACTGCTTGTGTTGGGTGATAGACTTTAAAATGTCAGCTAAATTAATTCAGTGAAGAAATACAATTACGTTTATTGATTTGTCTTGAGCGTCCTCTCATGAATGTTCAAATATTCATTTTGCTAACCCAATAAGCTGCAGTGGAACGATAACGCCGCCATGAATGCAAAAACATTGTTTAAGGGTAAACAGAGCAACAAATAAAACAGAATTAGCCGGTCCCCCCTGGTCTCTGATTGTCAGTATGTTCTTATTCAGAGCCCCGGGAAACGGAGCACAAAAGGAAAATGTGGTCTCCATCCTTCACGTGTCGACCGTTCTTGGAACAACTGAGCGAGAGTGAGTTTGATATTGTAATGGCAGATGAAAGGCTGAAAAGCCCCCGATCATTTAATTGATAAAACGGTGAGAATTGTATTTGTTTCAAGATTAAATAAAGAAAGAACATTCAAAAATCATTTGAAAGGTTTTTAATGTCTTTGCCTCGACTGGTGTACAATGGTATGGATTGGTCAAACTTTTTCTTAGACTCACTGTAGATCATTTTGTTTTTATTTTTCACCACATAAAAGCAAACTGACAAAAGCAAGCAAAGAATAAACACTATAAGTATAGAAAGCATAGAAATACAAAATGTGACACCTTGATCCACCCAAGTCCCCAGGAACTGCACTGTAATTACAACGTCCGTGTTTGTCATGTGATGCACACTGGCCCCAAAGGACTTTTTCTCAAAGACTTACACTGTGAAATCAGCAGATAATTATTTTTGAGTTACAACAACTTCCCGATACAAACACATAAATAGCCCTTATTTAAATCATTATGTCCTAAGTTGTAAAATTCACCAGAGGCCGAATCCAGAGTTTTTCTAGGCACTGTCACTGTCATTCATGAAAGCAAGCGCCACTGAGCAACAGTCATAGGAATGAATGGGGCCCTTCCTCCGACGCTGTACCCAGTTCTCTATACATCCACGGTCTCAGCCTTTCTTTCCTTCACCTCATCTTGCTGGTCTCCACTGCATTATGAACCCAAGTGTGTCTGCTGGGAGTTAAGCGGGCTGGCCCCCGAATATTCAACAAGAGAGACAACAACCGGCCTAGCTGGAGATGCATTGCGTTCACTTTGTCAATTTGAGGGAAAAAATCTTAATAGCATGGCTACTTTCTGCGCACATTGATAAGCATTATGTTAATCTTGTCAGCTTCTGTAAAAAAGCTGGAAAGGAAAGGTAGAATATCCATTTTTATTTGGTTCACAGTGGGATCTTTGCAACCATGAACAGAAAACAAAAGCCAGAATGTTCTGTGGAGCTTTGGGCCTAAACAAAATGCTTACCCAGTGCACAATGTAGAGTATGGAGGCTTCTGGCCTGTCAGGCTGGTGCATACTGTGTTGTTATAATTTTGTGTTGTGTTTTTGTGTGCAGGACCACCAGAGCAGCCCAGGAGGCTGGAGCCTCTGAGAACATGCACACGGCCACTCCGGGTTGGACTTTCAAAGAGAGCCAAGACCAAACACCTACACCGTCCTCACCCCTACAAATGAACATCAGAAATGCATTCAAGGTGATGTGCCTGAGTGTTAATGAAGCTCTTAAAAGCCTTCTTTGTTGTTGTTCAGCAACTGAAATGTTGTCTTCTGATTACTGTGTTCATTCTTAAACTTCTTCTCTTTCTTGGTTTTTGTGAGAGGTTCTGGTTCCTGCACATTTTAACTGCCCCTTTATCTCAGGCAACACTGAATCCACCAAATGTCCTGTTATATTTAAACATTTCCATGCATCCTCTCATTGGAGGTTCCCGTTTAATCAAAGTCTGGTGCTGTTTGCTCACTGAGCAGCTCAGCAGCCGCAGCTTGGGACTAAGTGTCTTGCTTAAGGGTACCCTGACAGTATTTCCTGATAAAAGAAATCCTGCTTCCTGTCCACATTTGCTGTTCTGGAAAAATATTCATTTTTAAAAATAGTTTTATCAATATTTATTTATTTATTCGTCCATCTAATATTTATATATTTATTTGCTTCATTCCAACGAAATGTACACATTCTTTCCGGTCTTGGTTGGTTTGTTACACATAATTGGTCCTTTTGTGTTTGACTGTAGGTGTATTGATGCAGCATGCTACTCGTTTGTGTTTAATGTGGGCGTATTCAGTCAGGGTAAATGAGTGTATTCTCTTACTGTTGTGTTCTGCTTTTACCATTAAATGTGTTCACATGTTCTATATGCAACAGTCTCCAGTGTTTTTGCAGCAATTTTTGTGTGGATACCCTTTTTGGCCAATGGAGAATTGATAAAGAAGGTCAGAAATCCCTCCAAAATACCACATAAAGACACCAAGAACTTGAGGAACACCATCAACAAAAACCATGTTGTGGTATCAAAAATGTGACATTTGAGGGTTTTGTAAGAATTGGATGGCGAGCACTTCTGTCCTGGAAATTGCTCACAAACCCCCTTACTGGCCGCATACCTCGGGAAGCCATACCTCCTCTGAATGTCCTAGGTCTTGAGTTAGTAGTTGTGCAGTTTCACGAGGCTGTGATTGTCCTGGAGTTCACAGTAGGTCATTTTATACAGTGAGGTCAAGTTTCAAAAGATGTTCACTATCATTCACTATAATGAATGGCTACTATGGGGACAAGCATCACACATGAATACAGTTGTATCCACAAGAGTATCAGCTTTCCAATGTTGATCAATTGATGCAATTCCAGTACTGTGTAGGGACCCCCAGTAATCAGGCATGTTTTTTTTTAAAAACACATTTATACTGCATACAAAAAACATGCATGGTTTCTGCCCAAAACTGCATGGGAGTAGCATAAAGTGCAGACTCATGGGTACTTATAGGGACTCCTTTGAAAATGGCCATGCCAGTTTTGCCTATGCCAAAATGTAGCCTTTGGAGTGTTATTTAGCCCTTTTCCCGACAAGCTAGCATGACATGGTTGGCCTTTTTCAACAACGTGGCCATGTAAATGTACGTAACAGACAAAATTACATAACAGTAGCACATCATAACAATACATACTAAGCATTACAAATGCTTTTCTCCACAGCTTCTAGTGTCATAGAAATGTAGTTTACCTCATTAAATGCTTAATGGTTTCCAGAAGAACAGGTAGTCAGATACTGAATGGATTTTAACATGGACTCAGCACTTGCTGTAGTGGCTGTGACACCTCAGCTCGAGTTATAACGATGGTATCAGGGGGGCTGTTTGGGTTTGTTTACCTGCCATCCACAGCTCCTTAAACTGGAATGAATAGGTTTGTTTTTGTTCTTAAGTCAGGCTGTTTTTTCAACATGGAAGGCATGTCGGAGACCAATCCAGTGGGTAGAAGTAAGGCAAACTTGTAATGACAACTTGACTACACCTGCTTAAAATAGTAGCATAGTCATGTTGTCAGCGCTTACTTTTGCTCACTGTGTGATATTTAACGGAGCGTTGTTCCTCCAACAACAACAACAACAGGGCAAAACTACTGCCCTGTAAACCATTTTGTGATCTGAAATTTACTTTGGTCCATTCCCTCAAGTCCTCTTTAAGGAGCACAATGAAAAAGTAGAAATTACATGACACTTTTGTTTTACATAAAGAATTATTAGGATTTTTCTCTTAAATCCAGCTACAACTGTACCTTTTGTGTTGACTCCCCTCAGTGTATCAAACCAATTATTCGCTGATGTTTTTCAGGACTTTGGAATAACAGTTTTTCATGTCCTGATCACATCTCTGAATCAAAATGGTAGGAGTTTTTTGGGAAGCATTTTGTTTCAATGAGCAAGGTGCCTCAGCTGGCAGGCAGGCAAGTGCAAATCAAAAAGAAATAACGCCACGGTATGGCTTTCCAAAAATAATTGGATTCAGACGGTACACATTCAATCTGCCTTTTTAATCAGACACAGTCTGTGAAGGTTGGGAGAGCTGAATTAGATATTTTTTTGATTGATAATGACTGTCTTGAGTCGTATTTGCCCGTTTGTTTGCTGATTTGTTGCTTGGCTTAATCTTCACATGGATGGGGATATTTTTCCCCCTTTAGCTGAAAACGTATTGTACTCAGTCGCTGGTATTTACATTTTTCATTCCTTCAAACTGACTTCTTAATACATTATTAATATATCAATTTCTATTCTAACAACTTAATGTTCCATTCATTGTCTTTAATGCGATCAAATTTCCAGCTGCAGTTGCTGGAACAGTCTTTCATCTTGTTATTTCTTATTGATTACAGACAGGCTGGTAATCTGCTGGTTTTAGTTACACTTCACTTGAAGTGTAGTGGATTGTTTTACCTATGTACTATTCTTACATAATTGTCACATTTCAAAATGAAAGCATTGTTATGAGGGTGGGGAATTAATTCCAGACAGTTATTCAGTTAATGAAGCAGACTATTATTATTAGAAAGTCTGTTCTGTTGGCCTACATACTGTAGGTAAATGTGAAAGTAGACTTTTTTGAATTTGGAAACACACCAACTGCTGCTACTACTGGATGAAATGTGTGTCTATAATATAATTCATGATAAATCAGATCACCTAATGGTTATTATGGCATATTATTATCAGTTATTATCATGTACTCATGTATGTTGACCAATACATGTTGAGATATTTCATTCTGCACCAAAGTGGTGGACCTACAGGCTGACATTACCATCCATAAAGCCTAAGTATGAATTATTATTGTTATTATTTTCCATTAGTTGTGTTGAGGAAACATTGTGTAGTTAGGCTCAATGATGGAGCTGTGTTTTGATGTAATCTAACTATCTACTAAAACTGACTGGCAATAATAGAAACAGACACATTTTATGGTCTAAAGGGGCAAAAGAAACCTGAGCGAGTGTTTAGAGGTTGGTCAGATTTTTGGTTGATGCAGTATCCGAAGACCCACATTTAAAAACAAAAACATTTAGCAGTAGAGGATAATTTACGGTAGATGTGATATTAGGATTCCTTCATAAACGTGTATCTGCTGTCTCTCTGTGTAACACGATAGAGACATTCTGCTTTAATAACAGCGAGGAGACTTCAAAGGCTGCCGTGGAACCAAAAGTTAACTCTATTTTCTTTTAAGTTCTTACAAAATGTACCCCTTCCCCTTCTCACCAAAGCATCACTGTATAATTCACTTTCCACAAATTGTCATCTCTTAGCATAACCCAGGGATCCAAGATTTCAAACAATGCCCGAAATGAAACCTGGCAGTGATTTACATTCCCGTGTTTTTAATTTCTCCCCCCACTACCAAAATTAAAGGGATTAGGCATGCACACAATTGTTTATTTTCATTAGACAGAATGGAGGATGGGCATTATCCCAGCGTGAGGGCCCAAGTAACATTATTATGCTTGTGTAGAGACCTAGAGATGTGGAATACACACACTTCCACCTCCCTTTATGCCCCTTGAATCATTTGCATAGTTCACTGGTGTAGGCCTATACTTAGAAAGCGTTTTACTGGAAAGCTAGAGGATAATTAATGGGCAATCAGCCAACATGCCTTCAATATTTCAACGGCTAGCAAGAGCAGATATTTTACAACTTTGAATTGCATTCTTCTTTATGAGCGATGCAAAGATTAACAAGCAGAAAATGTCCATCAGATGTAAATAATAAAGGCTTTGTTTCTCCTGTGCAAAGAAAACACAACCGCTTTATCTTCTTTCCACTGTTATATTGAGTACACACTGGGGCCTTAAGGTATCTGTCTGAACCAAAGGGTTGTTTACATTGTTGACTGCGTGTCGATGCAGTAGCTGATGCATCTATGCATTATTATCAAAGGAGAAGCTGTGGTGCCTGACTGTCTGCAGCAGACTACAGCAACTACCAAAGCAAGTAGGGCTTAAGCTAAGAGTTTGCCTTTCACACACATCACAGAACTGTATGTATACTCACTCTCACACACACACTCATACAAACTAAGCCTGCACGTATTTGTTGCCTTTTTCAGATCAATAGCAATCACTGGGCCACAGTAGCAGAATCAGATGATCGACTCGACTAAAAATACGCTGAAATATCCATCGCCTCTGCACACTATTGAGTTCACTGCTGGACAGTAATGCCGTGAAAGTGACCAGAAATGACTGTTGTCATTTAATGGCTACTGTTGTCATAAGTGTGTGATACTCTTTTTTTTTTTTTTTTACCTGATGGGATATCAATGAAAAGCAGCTCTGGCAGAGAGCCTGTAGTGGACATAAACAGTGTTCAGAAGAGGTTTCATAAATGTAAAGTTGTTGATTTATCTCACCCAACACCTTGGGTGAGATAAATCACCCATGAAGATGAAAGTGTGTCCAAACTTTTGACTGGTACTGTAAATATCATCAAAACACTCGAAATATATCCCACTGCGGTTCCGCTCAGGTCATCCTGCACAGTAATCTCTACTTTTGGTGCTTTGGTGGAGCAGAATGAAGGGTAGCGGGCCGAGAGAAAGGACAATAAGAGGATTTCACAGTCCAGTGTTATGACACAGCTTTGCATTATTGTTTTGCCTGCTCCCGAAAAGCTCTAATTAAATTGCCTGGACAGGAGACCTGTCAGAGCGAAACACACAGCGGTTGAATATACAGGATCCTCATTGACTCACGACAGAGTCAAGATGAACTAGAGAGTCATTGGTTGGGGGGGGGGGTGCAGCTAGGACAGCTGTTTTATTAAAGTTCTGCACACAGAATGATCAACAACACTAAACAAACATTTCAAACATGACATTGCAGACTGAACATTCACTGTAGATAAAATTTTGAGCTTACTGAACTATGCTTTGTCCGACATTACTCCTATGTTCACTCTCTCAGTACTATAATACTATTATCTACATAAGACACTGGGTTGTTCACTCTATAGTGAGAAGTAATGGAGTTTTGGGGTACTTATATATTATCATCATTTTGCTATGAAATGTGACCCATTGTATTGGGGGATTGTTTGCAGATGTCATGGACACTACTTAGGGGAACTATATAGTGGATAAATTGACACTCAATTTGAAAACCCAAATAAAATGGCTGACAGAAAATATAGGTCACTATAGAGTAGAACCAACAAAAAGTGTCCTAATGCACCTTGTTGTGCAATCACATCACTTTTACTGTATTAGTTCACTGCATGTCACACTGTCACAGTCTTGGTCACAGTTTGTTTTCATATCTGTGTGCGATCAGTTTGAAAGCATTAAGCATATCAGATACTGACATGAATGCCTGGAGAATTGTAGCACTACGATATAAATAGAAACAAGCAGAGACATGTCATCATTTTGCGACATCAATCAGTGCCGCTCTCGCGTTTTGAAAATGTAGTTGTTGTGCTGGCCCTTCTGTGCAGTGAAAAACCTCCAAAGAGAGCGAAGAGCTGAAGCCGGCACCAGACGGGGAGAAGAAGGGCAACATCAAATGGTCACTTTAGTTTTTAGCAGTACCATTACATTAGCTCCCCAGTGTATCCTGCTTCATTTCATACGCTATATTGATCGTTTGGTTTGTTTAAATTGGCTTTCTTCTGGGACAGACCAAAATCGCACGGTGTAAAGGGGCAATTAGTAAGGTCAGCATCAGCCTCATAAAAAGCATCAATGCTACTTGACATAGTCTCTTGAATTCTACTCTAAAAGATATTCCGTCATGGGTGTTTTGTATTAACACATTGTTCAATTGAGTTGACATTAGGTGCCCGTTAATACTGTGTTCACGTCATCTGGGATGGATGGTAAAGATGTGAAAGATTTCCATGTTTACGACTTGTTCGCGTCATCGGATGACTCAGGATGTTTGTGTGACAGTGTTGGTCTGTGCATTAACAGTATAACACTACTTCCATTTAATTTGGATCAGAGCTTTTAGAAAAATCCACATTTCCCTGTCTTAAATACAACCTGAATGTTGGCGTGAATGCCATTTTGAAGACGGAAACTGGTAATCACAATAACTCCGACATGAGGTGAATGTGGCATAAGGCAGCAAATAATTAACTTTACTTTCATACTCAACAAACCATTCAGTGAGTCCTCTTGCCTTGTGTAGAATCACCACATTTGTTTAGGTTTTTCAGGTTATAACGTTAATGTACCTGTCTGTATTTTGTTGATGCAGAATTGTATTATATAAATGTAATTTGTTGTAGATTAGGTTGCCAATCATGCAGTTGCAGATGGTCATAACATGACAATCTGTATACTTTCATCCTGTCAGACACCTTTTGTTGCAGAACCTACACTGCTTATTCAGTCAAGCGACTGCTTGGTTTAAATGTTAAAGGTTATGAACGGTGAAGATTTCCTTCTGTGCAGCTAAAATAACTGCAGTAACTGTAGCAGACCTCAGCCGAAGAAAATGGAGCAGCGTACTGATGTTTCATGTAGAATTTATTTATGTTCGTCCGTTGTGAAGTTTATGAACACAAATCATCTTTCCATGGTTGAAACACTGTAAGAGCTAAAAGATAGAAACATCCAATAACAGTTACGGCAACAATATTAACGTTCTTAAATATTAAACAGTAAACTTAAATATTGCTGTACCTTTGTTCCCACTTTCGGTGTGCTAATCCATAAACCGTTATGATTCGTTGCCGTTTTACCGCCTTGCTGGCGACATCGCGCTCCTGATATAAACATCCGTTTTCAGCAGATACATTTCCGTTTTGGGTTGCCAAAATAAAAGACAATGATACTGGAACGTAAAAGGTGTTAAACAAAAGCTTATAAAAATAAAATAAAAGCATATTAACACACTTTAAGGGGGCATTTACACTCCGACCAATCATGGGTAATTTATGAGCAAGGTGTACATAAAGTGCGAATGATTGTAAACCCACAATGACCTTGTTGAGTAGAACAATAATCACAAGGTAATATCACAGTCTCATAACATTAAACAGCACAGACAAGAATAGAGGTGGGAGTATACCATCATACCAAGCCCACTTAAGCAGACTCTAATAACAGAACTAGTTTCTGAACAGGACGTACAACAACTGACTGTTTGCTAAGACGCTTACCTTTCTTGCCTAGCTTTTTATCGCCAAGGCCTATTTTGACCTTTCTTAACAGTCCATCTTTGTCAGTAATCCTGTCTCAGTTACCATTCCCAAGCGCCACTCATGCCTAGGAATAGCATCATCTCTCTCCATCACTATGTCACCGATTTGCAGGTTTCTCCTTGGAGTATGTCAGCGTTGTCTGGTAGCAATGTTGGCTAAATATTCCTTCCGCCAGCGGCTCCAGAATTGCTCTGCAAGGTATTGAACATGGCGCCACCTTTTCCGAGCATATAAGTCTTCCCAAACAAACTTGCCGGGTGGAGGCAAAGCTGTGGTAGGTTTCATAGTGAGTAAGTGATTAGGGGTAAGAGGGACAAGACTGTTTGGATCATTCAGATTGTCAACAGTGAGTGGGTGACTATTCACTATTGCCATAGCTTCATATAAGAAGGTACGAAAGGAAGAATCATCCAATCTCCCAGAAGAGAGTGACAGTGTGGAGCGAAGGATACTTCTAACCGTCCTAATCTGACGCTCCCAAACACCTCCTGGCTCCGATGAAGTTGCTTCCTTGGTCACACTTGATCTGATGAACAGTGCCGCGTAGGGCAATGAAACAACGCAGACCATTGATGAAGGCATCTGTAGACATATTGTCCAGCATTTCAATATGTATGGCACGAGAGCAAAAGCAAGTGAAGAGAAGTCCATATCTCTTGTGTGCGCTCCGTCCTTGCTTGATGAAAAAGGGGCCAAAGCAGTCCATACCGCAGTATGTAAATGGTGGTGAAGGATCTACGCGTTCTGGAGGCAGATCAGCCATCCTTTGCTCTTCTGCGGGTCTTCTGAGCCTCCTGCAGTTCACGCACTGGTGAATATGGGATGCTACTGCTCTGTTTATCCCAGGGATCCAATAGCCATTTGCCCTGATTTTATTTATGGTGAGGCCCTTTCCTTAATGTTTGACTTTGTTATGGTAATGAGCGACTATTATTTCTGTGATGTGATGGTCTTTTGGAATGATTGCAGGGTGTTTAACTGGGTCAGGTAAGGATGAGTCACATAGCCTCCCTCCCACCCTGAGCACATTATCCTTGTCCAGGAAGGCATCGAGGTGGTATAGTTTACTATGGGATGGCAGTTGAGTTCTTTTGCGTAGAAACTTAAG
>JAVQJD010003550.1:0-38931 GCA_036023655.1 Nannoperca australis
GTCAGCAGGATCAACATGTTATAGTCCTAAATCACTGAAGACAGTTGGGGATGTATACTATACTTTCTTTACACACTACTGCTGATGGATGGGCATTCTTTCATGCTACTGGGTAGTTGAATCTTGGTATATCTGTTTGTGTGTGGAGGAGTGGAGGAGTGGGTGTTGTGGAATGAAGAGGCGGTGTGCCGTTCCTCAGCATGTGAGTGATTGTGGAAACAGAAATACATCTGACTGATCTGCAGCACATTCTCTCTCTTCCTCTCCTCCTCTCTTTCCCCGTGCTCTCTCTTTCTCTCGCACCATCTATCTGTGTGTAACCTTGCTACTTTGATGTGCGTGAAACTCTGAGGAAAAGAACTTCAGCTCCTTCCAAAGCCTCCAAACAGGGGAAGAGACATTTGAAGACAGAAGGCAAACTTGCCTAATGGTGTGTGGGTGAGTGGAAAGCAAAGAAATCCATCGTTTAATTGCATTGCTCATTTGAAACATATTCCTATTCAACATTAGGCTACAGGTTCAGAATGTTTAAATACAGTAACAGTAAATGCCTCATAATATATGTACGTGTATGTATGCTCAATCATACACACAGTCTGACACACCAAGAAGAAAGACTAGGTTTGAATGTTTAGACGCTACGAAGAGAGAGCGTTTGAATGTTTCAGCACCACGGAGAGAGACTGTTTGAATATTTCAGCACCATGGAGAGAGATAAAGGAGATGTGCCCCAATTCCAAACTCCAAAGTAATTTTATTCACACTGGTAAACAATGAAAATGTGATGTCAGTGATGTCACTGATGACATAACCCACTTCTCAGCAGACTCCAATGAGTCCCACTGAAGTCTGAAAAGGTCTGAAAGTAGCATAAATCCAATATGAAACTATAATTAATAAGGTTCAAAAGGAGGTAATATGTTTAGAGTTGAAACTGTTTCTAGCTTACACTTTGACGAGATTGTAGAACTTCAAAAAGGAGTGGGGTTTTATTACTTGCAACCCTTTCCCATTACTCTGTGTGAAAACTGTACAACAGCTTGCTACCAGAAGTCTTTTCACACATGTCCTCGGTGTGTTTACATGGTGCCAAAACTGTGAAAAAGTAGCAGGCCAGAAAAAGGTCTTAAAGTAAACTAAAATCTCTAAACACAATCACACTGTACAGTAATATCAATAGCCATATCTAAATGTAAGGTCTACAAAAACAAAATACGTAATTCATTCATTCATCTAAAGAAGCATTGTGGTCTTCATGTGAGCTTGTGCCTTATTGTTAGGATCACGCTCTCTGGACGCATCCTCTCCACTTGGCTGGTTGTTAAATCTTTTTCTTTCCAGTGAATTAATGTCATCTTCAGATCTGTCCAACTGAAGTACCCACCAGCCAAAGGTAACTTTAAGTTTCGCATTTTGCCAGGTCACATATGTCTATGTTCATTATGCTGTCATTCTGCACGGGGGACAAGTTAAGGTGCTTGTCCCTCTGGGGGAGTGAGTGCACTCTCCTTCTGTTTGAGTCAGCTGGGTGTTTTCTATGTCATCATCCTGTCCCCTTTGCCTTACTGGATATCTGCTTGGAGGCCGCATCCCGGAGAGCACCAAAATGTCACTGAAGAATGCTCTATATAATTTGCATCCCTGTCAATCAAAATGGGGCTCTTGCAACCCACCTTGGTAACTCACTAGTTAGTAGTCAGATTTTACATCAGATAAAAGGAACATAAATCTGACATTGTAAACAAATGTAATCTTCTTCTCCACCATGCATTTTACTTGTAATCCATGTACTTTAAGATGTTTTGTTTTATTTTAATATTACTTTATTGTTATTAGCACTTCAAATTACCACCGTGGTAATGTTGCTTGTACATTATATTTCCAGTCTGTCTTCCACCACTGATGAAAAGTGGTTAAAAGCAAGAAAAGGGGGACATCACTCCTACGGTCTGATTGTTACAATTTTTCGGGACATGGTTCATTGGCAAATGTGTTGTCACCACGGGTCGGTTGACTCTAACAAATTCTCACAAAGCACAGCGAGGGAAGGACATCTAAGCTTATTCATCTACATTCTAATATAGCAAACACTGAATTTCAAAATTTCCTCTGTGCATTAAGAGCGAAGCAAACAAATTCCAAGACATGCTGTATATCAAATTAAGCTTCAAAGCCTCAAACTGTCTTTCAAGTCCAAGTCTTTGAAGTTTTATAATTCAAAGTTTTATTAATAGGAGTTGAAACAAAATAAAAAAAGCTTTGCTTTAGTCGGAGTAAAAGTGGAGGTGACTGGCCTTGGACTGCAGGATATCGTTTTAGTCGTGTGAGGTTAACATGCCAATGAAAGGCATAAGGAACACAGTGAACCCCGATTATTTCATTGTGCATGAAATTCCATGTTCCATTTAACCTCTTCCTTGATCATTATAACACCCACCCAGTTGGCATTTACAATTTGTTTTACCTGGAGGGGTAGCCTAAAGGTTAGATTGGTGGTTACACCCAAGGTGCCCTTGAGCAAGGCACACATCCTCCAAGTGCTCCAGTGAAGCTGCTCATTAATGAGTTGTTGTTGTGGAAAACTCCCTGAGGTGATGATATGAATATAAAGTGTGTTGCTGTAAAGAGCATGCTTGGGGAGGAAAATTAAGATTAATTTCCTGGTTAAATGAAGGTTGCTGATTGTAAAGTGACAACAGCTTCGCTCACTCTTCACTGTTCTGAAGAGAGGATTCAGCCTCCAGTCACAAAAGACTATCAGTGGCATTTTGCTTAAAAGAAATTGTCTCTGTGTGTGTCTCTCTCTACTTCTTGTTGAGAGCAGACTCTAATTAATTAATAGCATGCGACAGTAAAATTGCTTTCACCCAAAGTTCTCTATTCTAGTCTCTGTGGCAATTATATTTTCTGTGGGATTGTCAGAGAAATGATTGAGCATTAGCTAGTTATTACACTAACTACTTTCTTTTGTGTATTCTAATTCATCTTCAGAGCTTTCATATTGTGTGTTATGCTAAGTGCTTGTGTGTGTGTGTGTGTGTGTGCACATGTGTGGATATGTGAATGTGAGTTTGTGTAGTGAAGGTATAGTTAAACGTGCAACAAAATTTATTTTTTTTGCCATGTGGGGTCAATGCAACTAGCCTCCCCTTATGAAGATGATATAGTGAACATGCTGCCTTTTGAAGCAGACACTTAGTGACAGTAGCATTAATTTGGAGTGGTGGGGTTTGTCCACCTGATGAATGTAGTTCCAATATGCATCCCCCTTTTAGCTCTGTTTTAGTATCTGCCAACTACCTGCCCACTATCTACCAAACAGGGTAAATATCCCACTCATTCGCTGCTAAATGTTCACCAGTTAGTCGCTAACTCTGTTGGTCTGCTGTTTGGTGCTGAGCAGGTAGCTTAAAGTGGATTAATCAGAGCTTTTTTTATTTGCTGAAAACAGCTGACTGCAGCTGATAGAAAGCAGTAATGAGAGCCGTGAGAGTGAATCCAAACACTAAAGTTGCAGCTGTGAAACAAAATGAAAGAGTTGCAAAACACTTAAAAGATTTGTATAGCTGAGGGGAACTGCAAAGTCAGATGATTGTTCTTTATAGGTTCTTCACTTTGAGCAACACCTTCAAATGACACATAATTAATATTAGTAATTTGCCATTGTTAATATAAAAATGAAATACTAAGCAATGTGTAAAAAGTTTTTTCACTTAGATATCACTTAGAGTCATATCCTTTAGTTTGGTGCAATACTGCAAATTGCTGTCGCTTAAATTACTGCTGGTTTGCAGAGTTAATGCACATCTTTAAGCACATCTTTCTCTTGTGTTTTACCTGACTATTTTTTGTCAGTGCCATCCCTGTCCCCAGAGCAGTGCACATGAAGTCCTTCACTGAGGCAGATGCCAATTCTTGAGAAATGTATGTAGGCCTTTGCCCAGGCAAAATATACATGGTCAGACTGGCCTTTAAGAGACAGCCTCAAGTTCTGTCCAACCACCCTTCATCAAGTGTTGCTAAAAGGTAGACTCTCTCTTAAGAGAGCACTCTGGACAAGATGGTCAGGTAATGGCACAAAATGTCTCAAACATGTCTTTTCTTAGCACTATAAACTTACACTGCGGGCTAACATTCATCAAATGCGGTCATCCACTCACTGACGTCAAGCAGACCGTCAGGGCTTATCTAATCATGTACTTACATGCAAATGAGTTTGCCCATTGGTGGCAGTGGTGTGTGTAATTGTGTGCTTTTTATGCAAATCAAGTTCACATGAAATTCATAAGCTGAACCAACCTCACATCACACAGCCGCCAAATACAGAGACGAGGACACGTGCAGTAATTACAGCTTATATTTTTCTTGATGGCATAGAATGACAAGGCAATAGGCTAACAGCATGCAGTACATTAGGTTCACTGTGGGACCAACTCTTTATTTCATGAGATAAGTGAATGGAATGGCCCCCTTAATCAGTCGCATATTCCATGGGAAGAAATGTGTAGAAAATGTGCAATCTATGAGAGCAGTCAGAGTGCATAATAGCTTTCAATTTTACCATAACATTTTACTGATTACAGCTGTATGTTTCAGGATGAAGTACTGCACTCTTTCTACAGGGCTATCCAATCAAATATCCATTATCCATTATCATATGCAATATATGTCTCTCGCTGAATCTCTTTTCCCCTCTCTTTCCTTACAGAGCACTTTGCAATTGATTACACAAAAAACACAACAAAGTAAATAATGAAAAACTTGGTCAGTATTAGCGTGGCAGCTGCATAATGTTTGTTGGTTGTATAAGACATATTGTGTTTTGTGTTAAATCTGTGTCTCTGTGCTTTATTATGACATGAAAACTGACAAGAAGCCATCAACTTCTTTTGCAAAAAATGAAACCCTTATTGTCATTATCGTTTGATGTTTGAAATATGACTGCTAAGATGAAATTCTCCTCATATGTAAGGACTACTAGCCAGGTACTTTACTGGTATTTAGAACAATAAAGGCAGTTTCAGAGCCATCATTCTATCAGCAAGAGTCCCTGCTGTTAACCTCATGCAGCAGATGTCTGCATTGTGCTCAGGAATTTGTTAACTTTAAAAGCACCATATGTAATTATGTGACGAGGGCTAATTTCCTGCATGCTGTAGTGTTTTTATGACCGTATCAGATAATTCAGTTATTTAATATACTCAAGTTAAATATTGTGCTAGTTTCACAGAGGGGACAATTTCAAGCTATAATTGTATATCTGTGTAACTGTTGTGTGTGATAGAATTAACACACAGCTGATGTAAAGATATCTGGTGCATTCATCTAAAAAGTGTCACAATTAACATTCAGGGGATAAAAATATGCAAAAAATATGCAAAAACTCCTTCTTTTTAACATTATGCTTACTTACGTAGCAGGCCTTCTTTTCATTTTGATTTTGGGCCCCAAGCTGCATGCTGCAAAATCAGGATGAAACCCCCGTACCATATATCTTTTTTTACTGTATGCTATGGAGCTGAAGGTCCCTAGAGCACACTGAGCCACACATAAATTGAATTCAATAGAGAATTCCATTTGGGACTAGACATTTCCTGGAGCCATCAGCACTGGTATCATAATGTGCAAAAGACACCCAGTACGTTTTAGCCTGAACAATCATGACTTCAAAGGCCTCCACCCTGAAAGCAACTGTGAAAAGCCTCTTTTTCAGGCAAACCTCAAGGTCATGTCTCTCTGAGAGGTTCTGTGTTGAAGAGGTTTTTTTTGGATGCATTCAGACTGCCTTAAAATGAACACTGGTGAAAACAAAGAGTCATTATTCTCTCTTTTCATCTTCTCTTCACAATATCCTGCTGGATTCTTGATCATGTGATATAAGCATTTGAAATCTCCAAGCAGCCTTTGAGGGCAGTGCCTTGACGAAAGTTATAAGTTTCAAACTTGGTGACCAACTGTGAGTCCAATAGTTTCGTCTCAGGTTACCTGACAGTTGCCATTTGCAAACAACTCTCTGGGTTACATACAATTCCTTGATGGTATTGAAAAGTTAAAAAAAAAGTTAAAAAAGATTTAGTAATTTATTATTATTTAAACATACCTTTACGTTATAACTTAAAAGGTATGACTCAGTAACTAAAACATCTCAATAATTATAACATGAGTAATATTTTGGGGAAATGGCTAAATTTTGTGTACATCCTGATAAATATTCACCAATTCACACACACACACACACACATTCACATACTGATGATAGACGGCTACCGTGCAAGGCCCTGGCCCAAGCATTAGAAGCCATTTGGGGTTTAGTGTCTTGCTCACGGACATTTTGACATGTGGAAAGGAGTTGGGAATCAATCAACAAACCATGTGATTAGAGTATTAACCGCTCTACTTCCTGAAACAAAGCCACCCCATTTTGTACATTAATAGACAATTTCAAAAATATATATTAGTGTTGTAATGTGATTATTACAAACACGGCGTGTCCATCTTTCTGTGTTTGTGTCGCTACATTTCTGTCTGCCTCTCTGCATTGTACATGTTAATTCTTACGTATTTGTGTATCTTTGTGTGTGTGTGGGTGTGTGTGTGTGTGCATACAGTATGTGTGCCATTTCTGCTGCCAGTGTAAGCTGTGGAGTGGTGGATTCTCCAAAGGCCCTGCCAGCCAATAGATTCCCTGTCAGAGTGCTGCCTTATCTGATGATCCATGAGCACGTGAAGCAGCAGTGAAAGCAAGTCCATGGAGTGGAAATATCACTTGATAATACCAGATCAGATCCCCTCTTTCATAACACATGACCTTGCAATTTATGGTTTATATAATGCTGGCGATGGATGGGGGAAACTTCCAGGTGAGACAGAGATTATAGGGGTTGGCTTAGACAGATGTTTTTGTGAACTGAAAAAAAAGAGGTAGTGAATGAGTAATTCTCTACCCTACTGCTAAGGTGCCTTTGAGAAATGCTGGTAACTTTTATCTGCAGTGTCTTAGATGCAAAAGGCTGGCAAAGGTCTATTTGCACCCAGCAGATAATAAAACCAAGTAATCCCAAGAAATAATTATTTTTTTCAGTAAATAAAGGTAAAGGTTTTTGGAGGGGGGTGTAAATGTGCAAAAAAAATAAAAAAAGAACATGCATAAAAATAACACCAGTCCAGCCAATCAGAACTAAGATTTTTCATGAACCACTGTACTTAGAAAACATATTATTAGATATAATATCACTTCCTAACCTATCATTTTCCTGCCATGACATATTATAATAAAGTATGCATCCCTACAGGTGAAATTAATTGAGAACCTGCAGCCAATCTGTCAGTTTCAAAGTTGTTCTCAACTAAATTCAAAAACAAAGTCATCAGATCATAACGCAGAGGCTTCCAGCACCTGGCCTCCCCAAAATGAAGTAGTACTGACTCGCATTCATCACACCGTAACCAAGTTGATCACAGGAAGTCCTCCGCTCAGCGTGAATGCACAAAGTCATCACTTCAGTTGGCTGGTAGCTGTATGCAGTATATGAGAGGCATCCATTCACATTAGCACCCCACCCACTCATACCACATCACTCACACTCTCTCTGGGCTACTCCCTATTGGTAATGGGTTCCTGTCTTACTGTAAGCATTAGAGGGTGTGTGCATGCGCCCAGTAAAGCAATGTGTTCCCAAATATCCTGCCTCATTTCCTGTATGTTTGGATGGCAGTGTAAAGTCTTTCGATTTCCATTTCTGACTCCTCCTATTTGACTCCTCCTGTGGTCATTTAGCACTTGACTCATATGAACACACACATGAATACATGCAAGCACAGGCGCAAACAGAAACAGAAACTAGACATGTAGTAAATACAAACAGACAGGCCTGAAACATGACTGACACAATCTCCAGTCAGTTATTTAGTGTATGCTACAGAAGGACGCATGCAAATATGCAGTCTGACAATTTCATACTCAGATTGAGGGTTCCCATAGGAGGCATTTCTATTCGTGTTAGCGAGACGACAGGAATAAATCACTGTCACAGAAACAAAATGAGGGGGAAAAAGACACACAAAGTGAAACAATCCAAAATCCTAGACTTGCAATAACAGGCCAAAATCCACAAGCATTTTCACCAGGAGAAAAAAGAAAAAGCGGAGATGACATTAAAAGACAACACCATAGGGGAATTGCTCTAAACTAGCCATTGCTTTTGATATTATACAATGTATATAATCAGAGTTGATATTTGTCTGCCAACAGGTAATGGGGTCCACCAAAGCTGTGGTCTGACTGAAGTAAAGATCTTGATTAAACAATCATTTTCCTTTCCAACCACTTGAGGCAATATATCTGACTTTCAGCAGCTCGATTCAAGCTTTTTTAACATTTGCAGTAGTACTCTCTAAGACCTGTAAGCAGACATTGGTGTATAAAATCGGCACACTTCTCTTTTAAGGAGCCACACCATGGCTTTGGGTAGGATATAGCTTCATAGCTAACATCTACCTCTTCAAAAATGTAGCTACATCTCCTTTTCAGTAACACTAGACATATTTTATCTGTGCTTGCACTCTCTAAGAATGCAAACAAAGTTATTTTGGAGCATGTAAACCCCAAAAGATACAGCTTGCCAATGTTCACTTCAATGAGTGTTGCAGTGCTATCCTTGAATGAAAATTTTACTTTCTACACTGGAGGTATATATGGTAGGACCACAGTACACCATGACACACAAGTATAAATCAGTTTACTTCACAGGATGTCAGGGGTTACCCTTCAGAACAGGAGCGCAGATATCCAAATGGATTTCAAAGTAGAACCGCAGCTCCTTTGCATTAAAAGGGACCAGTTAAAGTGGTTGGACATCTGATTGGGATTCCAGTAGGATGCCTCCCTGTGGAGATATTCTGGGCACGTTTAACTTATAGGAGACCCTGGGACAGACCCAGAACATGCTGTAGGGATTACATAGCCCATCTGGCCTGGATACACCTCATGATCCCCCAGGAAGGGCTGAAGGACGTGGGTGGGGAAAAGGGCATATGGGCTACATTCACTGTCTGCTTCAGCTGCACTGGATGGGTGGATGGGTAGATCTGTTGAGATACACAATAGGTGTGTGTGTGTGTGTGTGTGTGTATAATAAACAAAACATAGACAGAGTATAAATGTTAATCTATGCTTGCATTTGGATGTCTTTCTTACCTTAAACACTGAAGCTACCAAGAACTCAGCATAACTTCGGTCATCATTACCTCTGCCCATGTCAGCGTTTGAAAGTCAAAAGGTAGGAAGGGGTCACTTTCCTACAGGGTTGGATGGCCTGTAAAGAATTGCTTTCTGTAGCAGGAACTCCACTGGAAGATGTAGTGGAGTCCCACAGGGTGTTCTTCAGCTTTTGGAGGATGGAAGCTCACACTGGGGTCACTGGATTATAAGGTTAGATTTTTCTCTACCAAAACAATACATTGATGTAGTAGGAAACCAAAGCTGATGAAGTGGTTTTGCAGTGGAAGGTGCCTTAGGGTGCAAATAAGCATAAATGCAATAAGATAAACGTTCACAGTCACCAAAGGGACCTCAGAAATTGTTCAAAATGTGACCTTTTTCCCCAACTTTTCTCTTTTCACACTTGGGCAGCGGTGCCTCCTAATTGAGTATAGAACACACCTAACAAGTCTCATCCTTCTTGTGCTGACCTTTAGAGGTTTCTTTGTACGGTCTTGTGAACGTAATTATTTTATATAGGTTTAATATGAGAGCGGCCAACGGCCAAGAAGTGCATTTCCTTTGCTGAGGGTAACTCTATTTCCATTGCTCTTACTTGCTCTAAGTCTCTCCTTCTTTCCACCAATTAGTGACCAATGGAAACGATATGAGGATTTAGCCAAGAAACAACAGAAACAAATGGAGCCAATAGTGTAGAATGATAAAAATAAAATGCAACAGAATGAAAAGGACCAGTAGCACTGTTGTTTTGGCTGCTGCTGATTTTACTCCTCAGGCGCTTGGAGAGAAAAAGAGATAGAGACACCAACCAAATAAACAGAAACAAGAAGATAAAGACAGAACATGGACAAAGATACAAAGGCCTAGAGCAGTGAAAATAGCACTAACCAAACACTCTAGTCCAACTGACAGAGGGGGACATGCAAGGAAAGAAAGAAAGGGATAGAGGACGGCTAATATGACAAGGCCTATAGAGTGAAACAAACTCAGAACAGTAATAGCAGCCAAAGAAACAACAATCAAAAACATCTGCCGGCAGCTTTACCATTCTGTACACTCCAAGAGAGATGTTTGAAATCTGCAAAACACCAGCCAGAGATTGTTTACGGTAGACAGAAGGCTGAGCTCTCAGCACAACACCTTGATGCTTTAAATGCTCCAGAGAAAACCGAAACATTTGCAACTGGCAGGGAATCAAATGCTCAAAGCAGCATCACATACGGAACAGGAAGGTGAGACCCAAGAAGAGAAACAAAAAAATCTGAAAAAACATGCTCGTGGCACACATACTTGACGCCCACTTGTAGATTTCAATCCAAAACATATTTCTATGTTGCCAGCGAGACAAATCTAAGCACCTATTTGTATTTTTGCAAACCTGTTTGTTATCCATGATGCATTTGTTCACACTGTGTCTCCACTGCCCATAGCTTTTAGAATGGTAAGAACGGATAACTTTGCAATGCCAACAGGTACCGAGATACACTAATACCATCACTAGAGATTAAGCTGGGCCCCATACTAGAAATTTGTGGTAATGGTGTTTATGTTGCTCTTTTCCTCTCTGCTGTTCTTGCTCCCACCCTCTCTTTTTCATTTCACCATCATTTCCTGTTCTCCTTTCTGCTCTTTTAAGTGTTTTCTCTCTCGTAGCATATAATGTGCCATTTGGTGTCATTTAATATATTAGATGTTGTACTCACTTTATTAACGAATACCCAGAAGGCCCATGTGGTGTATCTAACAGCACACGATTGGGATTCTCTAAGTGTTACAGCTAGAACACAAACCACCTGATCAGTAAAACGAGCTTGGAATCAAAACCAAACAAGACAAAGCCCTCTAATGTCCTGACTAGTTAAGGTATTAACAGATAAGCCAACAAAAATAAGTTTCAAAGTGCACTCTCTTCGACAAACACCTGATAATATATTCGGAATCTTCAGTTTTGTCTCATTGGCTGCCTAACTCAGTATTCATATTTTTCTTTGACTTTGTCTGCTCTGAGCTGATTTTTTGCTTGTTTGCCTGCCCAATCTGGCACATCTCTCCAACCGTGCAATCTTTTGCTTTGAAAAACAACAAAAAACAAAGCAAAGCTAATAGCACATTCATGAGGGGAATTTAAACTGGAGGGACATGTGTGCAAGAGAAGTAAAGCTGGGTGAAGTAGAGAAAAAAAGAAGAGCTTCTCCAAAGGGGGAGTGATGTCTGAGAGGTGAAAGGCAAAGTGACATTTGTTATTGGGTGTTGCATGAAAACAGGAGTGAGATCTGAAAAGGCCAGTGTCCTCTATTCCACCTCTCACACACTCTCAAGAGCATACGCATGCAACACACACAGTCTTAATCAAGATGAATGAGATTTGCTCTTCAACAAGGACATGTCATTATATTATGAGACAACTACATAATAGCTCTGATCTGACGATTTTAAAAGCTTGAGTGTAGTGTGTGTGTGTGTGTGTGTGTGTGTGTGTGATGGTATGCATGTGCATGAAAGAGAGAACCTTGATAATTAAAGAGGATCGTTGCACCTACATGTCAGCCTGTAATGGCTTTAATTGGCTAAATGAGTTTCTGAGGTGATGGATTTTGATAATTGCCTTGCTCCATTTTCTTGTTTCTCATCCCAACACAAGAGCGTGCCCATGTACAAATGAGGCCTACCACGCTCCAGGGATGTGATCTAGACTTGTATGGCTGGAGCGTGCATGCGGACACAAACATAGGTCTAAAGATTGGAAAACTGTTGGTTTGTGTTGCGGTAGAGAGACACACCCTGATTACTAATCCCTCTAAAGCTTCAGCCAGGTTAATCTTGCAGTAAACAATGTGTCTGTCGGGTGCTTACGCCCTGATACATTTGCTGTAGTCCTGAAAAACCAATTTACCCAACAGACCTCCTGTCTGCAGACCATAATCACACAGGTTAACACACAACAAATCATCATCTACACACAGCTAATACAGGCTTCTCTGGTTGGAAGAGCATTATATAGGTAGTATGTGTACATAGGACCCCAGGTAGCAACCCATTACTTTTGCAAACAAACAGCCCTCTGTGTGGCTGCTACAGAATGCGCAGTCCTTTGTGAACAGCACTCAATAATTCATTACACCGTGAATAGTAAACAGGAGTGCGGGCTTGATGGGATGATAGCGGTTCTTCTAAAAATCATTATCACTATGAGACAGAAAACATCATTAACCGCAAACCCTTCAAATCCACTGGATGTTCGATGAAGCACAGCCAGAAGACACCAACCAATCTGATACAGATGTTTCCCTTTTTATTCATTACAACCCCAACTCGTGCTTCACTTCTGTTGTTTTACCTTTACGTGTAATGCTTTTTTTTCCACAGATCATTCATCAGAATTTTATTCAGAACCCATTAGAATTGATAACTCTGAACTGCCTTCATTGTATATTGGCACCGTGTAAAGGCAACGTCTCTATTCTGAATGATAACAATTTAAGTCTTTAGTCCCGCCAACTCCACGTGTGTGCTGGCATAGCTTACATATAGCAAAGCAATCCATAATTATCATATAAGTGTGTAAGCACAACAGGCCATGCCTTGTACTCTAGCTGGGACAGTTCCCAAAATGCTCTGTTCGTCTAACTCACTGCATGCCCTGTTGCCCATCGGTAAACTGGGCTACTGTTGTTTTCTTTGTGAATGCCAAATGAATAAAACTGGTCAGCCATGCTGAATGGAAAATCCTCCAAACCATCTGGAAAGTAATTTATAAATGGAAAAATCTTGGATAGACGTGAACCCCTTTGCCAACTTTGTGCAACTTATAGTGACATTAGTGAGTGACATAAGTGAGGCAGCTGATGCACTACAATGTAGTGCTATGCTAAATTGGTTGGGTAGTCTTTTAATCTGAGCTAGGTTTTTAAAAACCACCATGAGGCTGTAGGTATGGCTGATGTAGGGAAGTGTCTCTTAGGCACCATGTTAAAAAGGGAATGGGGAGGGCTGAACTCTGATCTCACTCTGATATATTTGCCCAGTAAATCCCCTTCAGTCTTAAAAGGAAGCTACAGATATAAGCAAAGAAAACAGATTACAGTAGAAATGTAAGGACATGAGGTGGCTTGAGGTGAAGCTCAGTAATAGCATGGTGTTCCTAATATTGTGTGTGCTTGGTGTTTATCACTCTGCCATGAATGCAGGAGAATTAAACAAAATCCAGGCACAGCGTGTTTATAGATAAAGTGTGTTTAAGTGAGCGTTCTGATTTACAATCTTCCCTCTAATGAGAGTCATTTTTCATTGGTTAGCTGTTTGTCTAAGTTCACCTCCAAGTGTGTGTGAGGGCGGGGGGGCATGTGTGTGCCTGCATGGCATGTCTATGCTTACAGTATATGTGTGTTGTAATGGACAAGGAGCTTCACAGCCACTTAGGAATTAAATGGTGATGACCGTATGCTCTAGCAAGCAGCTGAGTATTCTGAAATGACACCAAAGGATTACTAATGAGACACAGTATTGGAGTTTGGAATAATTCTCTGCAGTGGCATATCTTCAGGTAGTGCTTTATATCATGCTAAAGACAAGTTTAACACAGTATACAGTCCTTTGTGATTATCATAATGTGTTATAAAGTGCCTAGACAGCGTTCTCTGGAAGTAAATCTGCAATGCCTAATGATCAATATCAAGTCTCAGTTGGTTAAGATGCATGCAATGCAACTGCAACAGCCTGAGATCAATTATTTGACAAATCCTTCCCAACTCTGCCTCCTATATTTCCATTCTCTATTAAATACAGGCATAAATGTAAAGAAATAAAATAAAATTATAATCCTGCCAGATTTATATTTATTTGTATGATCTTTGTTTCTATGCTCCCTGTGTCAGTAATAAAAACAAATGAATTTGAGGCAAACTTTATTAGAGAAAAAATGATTGTGATACTATATTTTTGTGAAACATCAAGACACACTAGGTTGTTATTATAAGTTACCATTGGTGGTTTCAGTAATTTCCTCCAGAGTTAATTTCCTCTGGAGTTGCTACATTAGAGCCTCTGGCTTTCTTAATGGATATAAAGACTTCATTGCCACTTACAAATGAAATGCCACTGACATTCTGCCCCAGGAAGCTATAAAGCACCGTGGAATAAAATTACAGCGGTATGACCATATGCTTGATCAAGCTGCGGACCACTGCTGTGTGAGTGACAATGTGTGATTCTAATGGGGCACAGAGGAATAAGGAATGATCCAAAACATGATCAATGTGAAGTTTCATCATGGAGTTTAAGCACTAATAGTCTAAATACTGACCGCCTGTTTCATCAGTCACACTTTCATCAGGCTGAAGAAGAAGAATGAAGGGGCAGGTAGAGGTAAATGAGGAGCTGAGCTAACTGGGCGGAGAACAAGACCAAAACACACACCAGTGAAGCAAAGCACCCGCATTAAAATTCACTCCCAAAATAACGTGTGAAGATGTGTGTTTTGTGTCTTTGTTGGTCTGTCATGATGAGTTTTACCAACTCTGTTGTCTCTGCTGTCAAGAGACTAATAGTCACAGTGTAGCAGTGGGTTGATGTAGCAAGAACAGACACAACAGCACCACCAGGAAGCCTGGGTTTAAGCTACTATGCTAGTAGAAAATGTTACCTGCAAACAACACGTGACCCCTGTGCAAAAAAGACATAATCAAAAAGATATTCGTGTATCTAAAATACAACTTAACAGTGCCAGGTTAAATGACAAATAAGTAATACTGGTGCAAGAGAAGCATCAATTTGGGCCAAATTTAACATAAAATACATGTTCTTGCCTCATTTGGAAATTAGGTAAAACCCAAACAAACTGTAGGTGGCCTGCATGTTAATGCTTGTGGGTATGTTTGAATCAGTCCCCAGACAGCACAAAATATTTCGGCACAGCACTGTAATCAGAAGTTCTCAAAAAGAACAGGTCCTCTTTAGATCCCGTGTTTGAGAAACTTTAACAAATGAAAGAAGGCATAAATCTGAAGTGTGATATGCACTCCCCTTAGCGGAAACAGCCGTTCATATGATTAGGCAATGCAATTACTGATGTGAAAAGATTTCGGTGCATCCTTTGCATTGTGTTTCCAGCCAATCTGGACTCGCACACAGTGGGGCTATTAAAGCATTGATGCATTGCAGCAGCCAGCCGGTGGGCTGAGCGAGTGAAGAGGCTCTCCAGCTGCAGTTTCTGTCATTATGGCAACGCTCCACACCTTGTCGCACCGCAGAGCACTTACTCCAACACAACAGGGGAAGAGCATCAGCATTATATCAACTGTGCCTACCACCGCAGAGAGAATAGAGTGTCAAGAGTCACAGAGGAGGAGAAAATGGGCTGATAGACGGCAAGAAGAGGAGGGAGGCGCAAAGGGCTTAGGGGAGCTTGTTGTTGACGCTCAGGTGTTCACTCTTTTCTTTCTCTCCCTTTCTAACTCACTCTCTCCCACAGCTCGCCGGGGATTATGGGAATCTACGCTACATAGCTACACTAAGCTTCTAGGGGAGAAGGTCAAGGGGAGGCTAGACAAACAAGAAAGTCTATCTTCTTTCCATATGACCCGATAGTCCATTATCCATTCTCTCTTCTGTGCTGTCCTCCCATTACTTTCATATAACACCACCTGCACCTCCCACTGAGCTATTACACCAAATCAATATACATGCAAACAAATGTATCATTTCAGGATAGGATTTATTTCCTAAGAAAGACTCATCATCCAACTCACTTGCTTTACCATATACTGTAACTTCTTTTCTATCGTCTTGAAAAGGTGAGTAAACTCTATTTCGAAAGTGAAAATTGAGTTCATTTTCTATTTACCCTCAACCAGATTCAAGGTTTCCCCTTTCAGTCACTCACTCCTTCAGATCCTATTTCTCTTCAGTCTCTCACTTTCCATTCTCTGTTGCTGCTTTAAATTAGGCCTCCTTTTTGATAAACAGGATTTAACACACATTATTTTTGCATATACAGAGTGTAAAACTGGGGTTTTTTTTCATTTCAGTGACTAAAGATAAGGGTCATGTCTGGTGTATTCATGGCATTATATCTACTAAAAAGTGATTGGTAAAAAGAAATTGCACCCTATTTCCTAATTGCCAATCAGCCTCCTTCAGATTTTCCTAATTCCCTGTCCTCAGTATTGATTTTACCAGCCATTTCTGTCCTATCTTACTTACGTACTGTATTTCTTAATTGCTCTCTCTCTGAATTGTATTTTGGCAAAAGGCCCAAGGGAGACGCTGGAATAAGTACCCTAGAGAGATGACTGGCCGAGTGAGTCAGGTGATGATGAGAAACAGGTGAGTGTAATCAAACAGGCGGGAAAAAGGAACAAAGACTGGAAGTCTTGGTTCCTGAATGTAACAGGAAGTCAACCTAAAGACAGACAGAGTGCACGCTCTTAACATGGAAGACCAAGACAAGTAGATCATGACACCTACAGCGTAAATGACTCGATATGAACTCTTAATAGTGGCACTTTTATGGTTCTGGCCTTCCTTTAATACTCCTTTTACTGCATTTATGGCTTTGTTTTTTGTACTCCTTTAAAGTGTGTTTTGATAACTCCAACATAGACAAAGATAAGTATTAGTAATGACAGTGGTTGTAATAGCAGAAGTAATGTTAATGGCACTGTAGCAGTACTAGTGGTAGCTTTAAATATAGCAGTACTTGGATTAACAAAGTACTGGTTGTAATTGCAATCAACAGTAAGCAATAATAATGACACTCCTAATAGAACTTGTAATAGTCAAAGCAGTAGCATCACAAGTAGTAAAAGTAACGAGAATAGTTGTAGTAGAGTAGTAGTGTTACTTCCCCCTCTTCCATACATCCACCTGCTTCCTCTCCTTCCTTTTTGTCTCAGTCTGAAATGCAGAATTGAGGTGTGTGGCGGTGCACTTCCCTGTGGAGCAGAGGCCAGGGTAGCAGCTGTCCCTATCAAGACTCTTCTCAGAGCTGTCACGGCCTGTCTCCTCCTCGGCTAATCACTTCCTACAGGCCTGCAGCATGGGACCACCACTGCTAATGTCGTCACCGATTGGGATGAGTGTGATGTTTCATATGGTGATGCGTGGGTGTATGTGTCTGTGTGTGTGCGTGAGGGGCTGATGGAGTGCAGGTGTGTTTAGCCAGTGGCTCACCGGGTGTGCAAATGCCTCCGGTAGTGCAACATGGGTCACGCATTAACACACACATACACACACACACACACACACACAAAAACACCATAACCATTATCATTACCCCTTTCTTCCCACCTGCCAAAACACATTTGCAACACAAGGAGTTACTCATCTGTGTGTAACAAGCTAATGGCAGTGTGTGTCACACACCAGCACACATGGTCATATGAAAATGGCCATTCCACTCTGGCATGTTCAGCTGCGGTAAAAACAAAGACAAAGGGAAATAAATCCTGAGCCAAAAAATTTGAATTTCCTATCCTCTCAGCAGACTTCCGAATGTTTCCCTTTTCTGCCACACAGACAATGTTGTGTTGTTCTATGGTTCTGTTGCTGTAGGCTCAGTCAGGCCCTGCGGTGAATACCACAGAACCAACTGTCAGCAGTGATGATTAATTATCAGTCACTCCAGCCATGCAACAAATTGGTAAATACATGTGCCTTCTGGAGTTTCAGAGGCCATCTAGAATTTGAATAGCAACAAACAGAAAAGAGATTGATTGGTACAATCAGAGGAGTGTAAAATCCAGGGAAATAGATAACACGCAAAAAGAGAATTGAAAGAGATGAAGGAGCTACAGGTTTGGCTTGAAAAAACGTGAAGCTTGTAAATGGATGTCGGCAAAGTTGTGTCAGTCAAATTGGGAACGGAATGTGAACTACTTTTGTAGGGCCCATAAGCAAAGCACTACATGGCTCCATTATGGAGGGCCCATGGAGTAATGGATGTGTGTTAAATATATCAAAATGAGAAACCTGAAAAAAAGATGGTTGTGGTGGGGAGGCAGATTTCTTAATGCTACATTTTAAAGAAAATCCTCAAATCACGTGAGTTTGTTCCCAAATGTAGCTTTCTGTGATTCACTGACCTCTCTTTTCTCTGTAAAGTTTAGCCTGTACATATTAGATCACTAACTGTGCAGCAAGATAATTTAGGAAAGCAACCAATGTTAGGGTTAATAACAGATGACTTGCAACCAGAAATGCTAATGTTAGCTTCTTGTAGATAATGTTTACCATTATCAGCTAATCAAAAAAAGCAAATACACTGCGTGGTCAAAAGTATGTGTACAGATGAACATTACACCCATATGTGGTTGTTGCACATCTCGTTACAAAACAAATGGCATAAATGTGATGCCAAAACAGCTTCCACTCTTCTGGGAAGGCTTTCCACAAGACTTTTGAATCTGGTGGAAGGGATTTGCTCACATTCACCCTCTAGATTATTACTGAGGTTGGCCACTGATATTGGGATATGGCCTGGTTGCATCTGACTTTCCAATTAATCCTAAAGATGTTCCACGAGGTTATGGTATGCCAGTCCTGTTTTTTTTTGGCACACCAAGCTGGGAAAATAATTTATTTATGGACTTCTCTTTGTGCACAGAGGGATTGTCATGTTGGAACAGGAAAAAGACCTGCCCCAAATTGTCGGCACAATGTAAAAGCCCACTTTTGTGTAAAACATCAGTTGCTACGTCGCCCGACGCCTTAAGAGCTCTATTGTCGTAGAGTTAGATGGCCAACAAATGAGAACGATAGACTCACTGGTGTAATAAGGACAGGAACCAACAGAAAGAGGCAGACAAAATGCCTAAAATGTAGAATGAGACACCCGAAGATGAGGGTAAATAAACAATCATGGAGATGGACAGGCAGACAGACAGAGATATGAATAAGAAGCGAGACAGGAGGCGTGACGGTGCAGTGAGGCATTTAAAGGCAACTGGTGCCGCTGCGTTGCTCCTTGCCCCTGGAGCGCACAGAGCAAAATTAAGCTAGAAAAAGGGAAGTGCGGGAACCGAGACAAGAGAGAAAAGCCGAGTATGATTGACTAGAGCAAAATGAGAAGACATGAAAGGAGAAGAGGGAGAGAAAAGACAAAGAAGGCGAGGAAGAAGAAGCATTGGGAGAGAGGAAAGATGAGCGTGCCATAAATGTGACAGGCAGATAAACAAGTGACTGTCAGTGACTACATTTAATCCACTGGGTAAATGCAGCATTTAACAAACTCCCTGCTTGATTTTGTGTGTTCATACATGCTTACCTGTATGCATGTGTGTCTTTCTGTGTGTGTGTGCACACCCGCCTCTGTGATTATGCACGGTTACCTGCACTTGTGCGCACACACTTGCCTCTGCGTGAGTGTGTATTTATTTGCTCGGCTGAATGTCGGAATTTTGTGTGTGTTGGCAAATAGGCCCGAAACATCTGCCACCATTTCTGCCCTCGCCTTTGAGTGTGCGCCCTCCGACAAGCTGAACATTTGTCAACAAAGCCAGGAAGCAGTTGTTGTTTGTCAGTAAGAAAGAAGAGGCACCCCACAGGCACGCTGCCAGATATGGCATAAGCAAGGTGTGTGTTTGCGTGTGTGTGTGTGTGTGCGTGTATGTGCGCGTGTGTGTTAGCAGCCACCATTACCACTTGTTCTGGCTTGTTAGCGTTACTTCTGGGGGTTATAAGAGCCAAGAGCCATCCAGTCATTGTAGCTGCTTCATGCAGGCCATTAATGCAGAGCTCATTTAGGCTGGACCCAGCCTAGCGAATCGCTCTCATGTGGGGATTTCTTTACTCCTGTTTGCTCTGTGACCATGTGATTATTTGACTTATGTGATTTATGTGGTTGGTAGTGGTTTCCCCTAAGGTGGTGGGGAACGCACGTCTCAGTGGTTTCTAACTAGCAGTCCTGGCGCCCATCCCAGTCATTACATGAAAACCTTGGAACAAGATGAATGAAGAGATATTTTTTCGGATTTACAGAATTTCACAGATAATGTCATAAAATACAACTTGAGCCTTCTTTGAGTCACATGACAAACCAAAAAAAATGTTTTTTAGGTTGTTTGCACATTGGCCCATGTGTTTTTTCAACAGTTTTTTCTTGCCAAACATCTGGACGCTTGTGGCACTGAAACGAGACAGCAAAGCCAGAAGTGAACAGAACTGGGTTAGATGTCCTTCTTCTTGAACTGACAAATGTTTCCTGTGAATATAAAACAGCGTCCACCACTTCAGTACAATTGCCAAAAGTTCCAAAATTGCTGCTCCGTAACCATAAATTACTTGGATATACATACATACATACATATATGAAACCCACACCTACCTGGTATGCTTGACAAAAACTGAAAGATTTCAGTAACAAACGTGTTACCAGAGAGATTATTCACTGTCAAAACTCTTGAATTGTAATCTTTTTAAAGTGAAAATAAACCACTGTGCCTTTGGGAGTAGAAATCTTGCTCTGTGTGTTATTAGTGAGTAGCATGAAAGCTACTGAAACACATCTCAGTACTGTTGGCAGCCTCTCCAGGTTTATTTGCAACAATCGTCAGAACATTGTGCATTGTTGTACTTTATCTCACTTATGTAACAAAACGTAGTTGGTTTGGGATTTTAACACAGATAATTACTAACAGATTTCAACCTATATGTTAAAAAACTTTCACTGCAGTAGCTGTGGAAATGGTATTCATGACCCAAACTGGGTCCAGTAGTATTTGCCGATGTTCATAAAGCCATGACATACTTGCTGCAAGAAATACATTTCAAAGAGCTTGAGTGGGCAAAAGGACATATTTACAGAGAGCTGCAGCTATCCTATGTTTGAGAGCCAAAGGGGCATGGTCTATTACAGTACATCTGCACAGTTTAGTATCAGATCATTCATAAATCAGAGAGTTTATTCCGCTCTTTGTGATTCAGAATCCAGACTAATATGTATGGCACTTAATTAATTGTCCTACAGTATGTGTTTAAACACTATTAATAGGTGTCAGTCTTGTAGCTTATAGCATTATAGGCAACAATCAGTTTCCTGTGCTTTCTTTAATCTAAGCATGGAAAATAAAGAGTTTTGTTTCATTTTTTAGGGCTTTTTTGTTTTTGTTTTTTTCAGAAACATCCATGGCATCTCAAAAATAAGCCACTTGCTACTGGTTCCAGGGTTATTCCAGGGAAAGCTTTGTCTTAATACAAGTAGTTTTATATGGGTACTAAGAATTTAAGCACATTCGCAGTATCGCTTACACTCTGTCTCCTTTATGGCAACTATCAAAGAGTTTGTGATCAATTTTACACTGTCAGATCAGAGAATATGGATTATTTTGTTGGGTCATAAAATCTCACGAAAGCCAGTATTAAAGTCATGATGATCTCTTCTTCCCTTCCACTGTTGCCAGATTCCTACCAGCCAGTGAGCAGCAAAGGTGAAGAAATGGAAGGAAAGCAATAGGAGAGCCAGAAGGAAATGTATGAAGTTGAAAGGACGGGATGGATCAAAGCAGAGGGGAGGTGGAGTAGAAAATTGCACCAAGATGAGAAATGGCAGGCATCGACAAATCGTTGCTCCGACAATTGCCGTGGCCCAGATGGGATAGAAATTAGAATCTGGTTAAATCTTGTGAAATATAAACTAGCCTGCAAGAGGGCACTGAATGCTGCAACATTCTGTAATAGTGTTTTACCACGTTGAGATCAAATGAACCAGCGTGTCAGTTAGGCTATGTATTTGCTGTTATGGTTTCATTGCTTCCAGAGAGAGATAACAACACCTTGGCTTAACCCCAATTACCAGAAGTGATCTCTAATTGGTTTGAGCTCAGGCTTCTAATGGAGCATGTCAGTTTGACTCTGTTTGCATTTTAACCGAGGTGACGCAGGCTACCCGCAGGTCATGGGCAAGTGCAGGGCAGTGTTATAATCTCAAAATTCAGTTTTTAAAGTCTTCTTGACCCTGTCCATGTAAAAAGAAAGGGAAAAAAACACATGCAGTCTGTAGTGTTCAGTAGACTACACCCACGTCGTTCAATATAGGGGTGGTCCTTTGCTAAAAAGGCCCCATCCATTCCAATAACCAGATGTCTCTCTTACACACAGGACGAGCAAACCAAGTGCGCCTTCTAGCGGTGACTGCAACGTTTTGTGTGTGTGTGTGTGTGTGTGTGTGTGTGTGTCTGAACGTAGACCGGTTGTAACAAAGTTGTCACTTACGGTAGAAGACGTATTCTGTGTAGCTGGACCAGATCTTGTCCTCTGTGTGCTGGTTGACAAACGAGGCTGTGACTGACGAGTTACAGGCCACCATTTGGAAACCACACTCCGACAGCATGTCAAAAGCCCTCTCCAGGTGCTTGAACTTGAGGTAAAACCGGGAGGTGTACCGATCCGGGGTCCTGTCCGGGTCCCGGCTCTCGTTCAGGGTCTCCCCGAAAACTTCTTTGGCGAGGGCCACCCTCCCGCATATCAGTATCCGAGGTACCCTCCTGAACTTGGCGTCGGTCTGACTCTCTCGGCCCATGGTGCACGACCCCCGGTACCCCACCGTGACGAAGCCGCTCTTTCTGTCCGCGGGGACGAGAGAGGGCGGCGGACACTGCCGGTGGTCGCTGCCCTGGGACCCGTCTTCATAGTCGCTGTGGAAGTAATCGTCCGGGCTGTGCTTGATGTCCTCGGGGGTCAGGAGCTTCACTAAGTCGGGCAGCTGGAAGTACTCCGCCTCCTTCCTGAGCCTCCCCTTCTCCGGGAAGTGGTCCGGGAGGACGACTTGCTTGTCTCGGAGGTAGTCCAACACATACCGGAATAAAAACCCGTCTCTGTCGATGAAATAACGGCCCTTGGGGTCTCTCGCCAAGTCATTAGATGCGTCTTTTTTGGAAGAGAAAAGCTTACCGAGTAAAGAATTCGGGGTGCCCACCAAAGTTGAGTGACGCGTGTAATAAACCTGCCCCCCTACGTTTAATTCAACAACATCTGGCAAACTGTTCTGAACTGATGCTTGCTCTTTGGGGTTAGTCCTACAGTTCCCACTCAGCGCCATCGTTTCCGTCATGGACAGCTACAGACAGGCTACAGACCTATTTCTACAGCAAGACGGAAAGAAAGAAAAGTAAAGAAACCAAAACGACGAATCAGTGTCAAAAGTTGCTATGCCGTGTCCTCGGTTGTTCTGTGTCGACGCAGGGCCTCCAACTTCACCGGACCACTATCTGAATATGCATTTTTCATCGATCCATGGCCATTATCACCTACCGGTCTTAGAGCAGCTGTACTCGATAATGGGAGGGGGTGGGGTGGGGTGGGGGGGGGTTGGGTGGGGGTGAAATGGCAATCCTGGTCGTCCCTCTGTGAATGTAAAATTACAGAAAAGACCGGCGACTTGGAGGAGGGAATAATCAGCGCTGCGAGAGAGAGGAGAGACGTATCCGGGCGCATCAAAATGCGTGCATCGGTGGGGAAACCGGTGGAGGCTGGACGAAGCCTGTAGCAGCGAAATGACAGAGAAACTTGTCTTGCTTGGCCCTTTCTGCTACCAGAAGTGTTATCCAGCAAATAGAAATCCTTCTGCACGCGCACAAGCAGAAAATTACGCAGTAGAACGCGGGGGGAAAAAGTCCAACAACTTCTTTTAGGATTACAGTCCAAAAAGGATGCGGTGTTGTCACTTTTGGTGTTCCTCTTCAACTTCCCTCGCACACCAGCAGATTTCCCGGGGCCGTGCAGAGGAGGCAGAATGTCTTTCAGTGGCGAGAAACTTCGCAGAGATTGCACACGCAAACCTCGGGAGTCTGTGGCCTGTCACCACAAATGTGTCGCCTGCTCCGAACTGAATTCAACTAAATCCCCTCTTCGAAACGCGTATCTTGTTTACGGTGTTTGAGAGATGTGTAAAAAAAAAAAAAAAAAAAATAAATGGAAAAAAAAGAAAGAAAGAAAGAAAGAAAAAAAAAAGAATCTCCGCTTTGATTTTTCTGAGGCTTTTTGTTTCTTAAGAGCAGCGCGGAGGACCGACCCGCTGCTGCTGGCTGCTTTCACCGGGAGCTGTCCGCGGTGCTGAAACGAGCTTCTCGCCCCCCTCACCTCGCCCTCCCCTCCCCACACAGTCGCACCGCCTCCCCTCCCCTACAGAGCTGGGTGGTGTCTTCACTGCTGCTCTCTCTCTCTCTCTCTCTCACACACACACACACACACACACACACACACACAGGCTACACTAAAGGCTTCTGGGACTATTCCAGGCTGCCAGCGGTGCTGGGTGGGAAAACAAAAGTCTTATTGTCTATGTTCATATACATCTCACATCGGTTTGTTGTGTTAATGTACATTATGTAGAATATTACCTCCCAATACATGCAGCCGTCAGAGATTAAAGAACTGCACGCTCCTGTTCAAAAACGACACGTTTTAGGCTTTCTCACAGCAATCGCTGCATATTATATTATAAACACTCACATTGATGCATTGATCAATCAACTCCTTGATGAGTCATTTTGCACAACATTTAGATTGAATGCACAAACGCAGGACACATTTTTGGCTTCCATGGTACTAATCGTGTGTTTTATGCTAAGTTTGACATGTTTGTAGTTCTCATTCTGGAACCTTTTTTTTTACAAATTAAAATCTCTTCATGAAAAAAACTATCTTCAAGACCCAGATAAATGGTGGTAACTGCCAGTGAGTTGGAGCATTGTGTGAGATTTTTGTCTTGGGCTTTGTAAGATGAGCAACAGCTCCTCCCTCTGTTTGTACTGCGACATGCCCAGGCTCCTTCTGTTAGCACCGTGGACAGGTCCTCACACACAAAAGTGAATCGAATTAGAGCTCGATAGCTGTTTTGTATACCGGATTGTACTTCCCATACAGTCAGTTTGCATGAAGGTATGTTCGTGTGTGTGTATGCAAGTATTACTGTCTGCGTTTTCATTTGCATTTCAGATGGAACAACAGCTATTGCTGTAAAAACATTAGAGACGCTTAATTAATATTGGGCATCACTTGTGCTGGGAAATCAGCAAGTAAGACCGCAAATCTGTTGAAGCCTTTCAAGCAGCCCTGCCTGCATGTAGGCTAAATAAGAAACAACTCTTTCCCCCTTTTCCAACATTGTATGTATTAATTACATACAATTAATGTAATGCTAATTCGAATCATATTTTAAATATGTGTATGTGAACACTGGACAAATTAAAAAAAAACAAACATAAAGGACATTTTAATCTTAGTATCCTCTGACTTTTCAATGTGATGTTGATAGACACTGTCCATTCTGTGGAGGGGGGGGGGGGTATTTTTAGTGGCTTTTTGTGACATTTTTAACTTTGGAACTTGTGGTTATTTTAAAGTTGCAGCTCAGTATGACACCCACCAACACACACATTGCATCACACATTGCACCAAACAGAATAGTACATTGTATTCTTTCACACTAACTGAAAAATGTGTACACCATTAAGAAAACTACACAGCATACACCATACACTTCATAGAATGAGTAATATAAAGGTGGAAAATAGTGTAAGTGTGACATTGATGGTAGTTCTTGAAACAAAATGTCGGTGCAAAACGAGACAGCTTTAGCTCTTCCTGTAACTTCTCCAAAATCAATCCCTGACTTCACAATAAAACCTGCTATCCAGTAAGGCAGAGTTGACATTACAGGAGAGAAATGGGGCAAGAGAGTGAGTGATATAAAACAAAGTGAATAAAAGATACAGAGAGAGAGAGAGAGAGAGAGCAAGGAGGTGCGCCTGCTGGGACCTTAGCAATCACCCAGAAGTAGGCCATGCTGCAGCCTCATCATAAATACATGTAGCCATGACACCGCTCCTCTCTGCGCTGCTATTTAAAGACCAGATGATTGACCACCTGTAAGGAGTTAAACCTGTATGGGCTGGCACAATTCATTTCAACTCAGCTTTCTCTGTCCCCAAAGAGCACTTGGTTTAATGCCACAAATGCTTGCAAAACAAACAGCAGGACCATCGCCAAAGCAGGCAACACATTCCTCCATGGTTTTTGTTCGATGCATGCATTTAAAAATATATCAACGTAGAGTAAAACACATCTTAGTTAATGGCTGTTTCTGTTTTTCAGTCCCAGAGCTAAAAGGAGAGATATAGTTACATCAAACAGGCTGTGACATCTATTCTAGTTGATTGGTTCCTTTGCTGTTTCACATATTTGAAAACTCGGTTTCGGTTTCATATTAGTCAATACAAAATATATGATGAAATATTTACCCTGCATGCACAGAAGCAATATTCATAATTTATTGTTTTTTCCAAGACAGATACGATATCACAGAGATTTTTAATTTTTCACTTGCAAAAGAAATCCATTTTTTACACTTCCTTGACACAGATCAATTCGTTGTGCAGCCATTTTCTTTCTGTGCAGTGCAGAGAAAACTATTAAAGGGAATTTTCAGGCAAGTCACAGATGGTTGAAATAAACAGCATACTACTTCCACTTCTATCTCTCATTACAGCCACACAGAGTGATGCCAGTCCTTAGATGAGAAATCTGCAAGTACAACGGGCAGACATTCAATGCATAAATTCAGTTGACTCAGTGAGTACGAGTATTTACAAAATGAGTTTCTATGTAAGCCTCAGCTATCCCTCAAACTTGGATGTTTATTATTTCAAATTTAAACTTGGTCAATTTTCAACCTGTAGCAACTTTGAATGTTAGCTTTGAATTTTGTAAGAAAAACGCGAATAGAGGGAAAATGTTGAAAATGATAGATACCACACACATTACGTACCATGAAACCAATCAGAGGAGAGGAGACTAAGAGAGAATAAGGTGTTTGTCAGGTGGAATGTGACATTTGGGGAAAGTGATTATTGATTTCGTGGCAAAGACATTGCGGAGGGCATTATGTCTATTTATTTTTAACTAATCAGTGCTGCCAATAGGGAGCCATCAAGAGTAGTGAGTCACTGTATGATTAGATGGCCTCAAGGCAAGCTGGAAGGGTTGTGTGTGTCTGTGTGTGTGTGTGTGTGTGTGTGTGTGTGCGCCTGTTGGAGTACCAGCTTATAATGGAGACCATGACGTCATGCATGGCAGTCATCAGTTATATCAGTATGCCGTCTTTGTTTTGAATTTCAGACAGCCTCTTAAACTTGATTATTTCCCCTATATATTTAAACCAATTGCTTTGCTCATAATCGGCCAATTGGCAAATCGGACTATGGTTGTGCAACAATATGAATAAATATTATGAATACATTCTTTAGATAATTACTAATGGTGCACAGCCACTTACTGCAAACCCAAAAGTAAGTCAGTGATTTGTATTAGAAAGCAGATACATTTCTTGTGTCAGAGAATCTTCTATGGGGTTGTTCTTTAGGAAGACCACACATTATTTATTTATTTGTTCAGTTTTTGAGTATAAAAATAGTCTGCTGATGCTCAGAACCCATGAGATCATCTTGACAGGCTGGTGACCGGACTGAGCTGCTACTGTCCCACTGAGTAGGTACGCTCCAACACCTCCAGCTACTGCATGCAGTGAGTCATCAATCTCAAATGTGGCTTCTAAGACCGCTCGGCAAGGTTTTCGGCTTATTATAGAAGTCTGCCGATGAAGTCATAATCGTTATCAGGCTACTTGTCTCTTCAATATTGATCTTCAAACATAAACAAACTCCATGAAGTCCTTGTGGGAATCAGCAACAAGTTCCAGTGCCCCAGATCTTGTATCAAAACAAGATATTTTTAACTGACTCCAGCAAATGCAGAGCCTCATACCACTTTCACTCAGATCTACTACAAGAGTTGTTTGAATTGAGGAAGTAGATTTAGTAATTTCCTCTGCGTTTTCAAAACACAGACTAAATGCCAGTAGACTGACAAATTGGGGGGCATATTTCTTTTCAATGTTACAGATCGATATTCTCTTGGGTACTAAGCAATACAATTAGAAAGCTCTGGATTTCTGCCTATTTCAGCAGGTCAAAACATGAGTTCCGTCTTGCTTGGTGTCAATAACCTCAATTCCCTCTCTGCTAAACTAGGTCCACTTCTCTCTCTGGAGACAAGGCTATTTAACAGGAAGCCCACTAAACATTAATGGCTTTGGCAGACGGAGCAGAGCGGGGTGGTGAGGGACAGACAAGTGACTCCTGGAGCCAGGATAAGTACAAGCCTGCAAGACACCACAGAGAGCAAGAGAAGTTGAACGCCACACTTGTCTTCTGGCCAGCAACACAGCAGCAGAGCTGTCATCCCACTCACTAACACTGACTCTGCAGGTGTCTCTGTGAGTGTGCTGGACTGTGTACTGCTGAAGGCATCAAGTTAGAGGGTGTATCCTTGGAGAAAAGTCTAAACAGAGGAGGGGAAAAAGCTATTTTGGATGCAGCCAGCTGATGATGTTAAATTAAACTCAGATCATCTCTATAATGTTTTGTCTGTTGGTTGGTCCAGTTCCAGTTGATAACGTATCCCCTGTGATTCACAGTGTTTACATGTTTGCTTTGAGAACAGTAGTAGCAAATGTTCTTATCTTTTTACAACTTGGTTTTAAACCGTTGTGCATGAGATTTATAGATGTTGAAGAGAAATAGCCCCTTTGCACTCACACAGAAAATCAAACTTGCATGCAGTGTTAAAACCAGGAGGTTCTGTGTGTATCTTACAGTAGCTGGCGTTTGATTCAATTTGCACCATGTGGGATTCAGAAAGCAGTTGGCCAGGATCAAGTTGTGGGTGTAGTGAAAAGATGGGAGGGGGCGAAGGATCTGACAGCTCCACGGCGAATGAGAAAAAAAATCTCATTTGTTTAAAAAAAATCATCCATTGAGTCAGAGTGTGTGTAAGTATATACTGAATCATCTTTCTATCTGGATTGTATCAGACACAGATAATCCGTGATGAGCATGTAACCAGATCCTTGTCACATTATACATGTATTCACTGGATACTAAACTCTTGCCAAAAGGCAAAATTAAATTTACAGCATTTTGTGGTTTACTGTTTAGTAACATGTCACGTAACCCAACTGAAATAAAACATAATGTACATGCTTTCATTTTAATGTAGTGCTTTAGGATTCATGTAACATTATTAAAAACAACTAAATGAACCATGACATGTTTTCACATGGGAAATGACTCAAACAGTTATCAGAATTGTTGCTAATTCATTTTCTGTCAATCGGTCATTTATATGCTGTTGGATAATTAAATTTATAACAAAACATCATATTTTACAAGTTGTTTATATGTTTTGTTTGTAAAAATCTTAATTTGTAAGGTAACTAGTAACTCAAGCTGTTAAATAATTATAATTGTAGTGAAGTAAAAGGTACAGCAGTTCCCTCTGCATGTACCTCAAATTTGTACTTAAGTGCAGTGCTTGAATGAGTGTGCTAAGTAAAATTTCACCACTTCCCAAAAGACAAATAAGAGGAGTGAAGTAGCCATGGGAAAAAACTGTCACATGGTCTTTTATTGAGTCCTCAAGTGTTATTTTATTATAATAAATAAAACAATCCTACAATTTTGGTGAAACTTGCTTTGAATACAATTCAGTTTGAATTCAAATGACACTTGATCAAGGCGCTTGTATCAAGGCAGGCAGCAATCTGCCTTCAAAATCCAAATTATGACTCAAAAAATCCTTAAACAAGAGAAACTGCACTTGGAACAGATTTACAGATCAATTCCAATTGGCTACCTTTTTTTCTTTTTTGGAAGACAAAATCGTGAAGTCGAAAGACTGAGACTGAGCAACCTAAGAAGGGATGTTTGCCAAGAAGAGAGTCAGGCCACTCCTTTGGCGTTGCAAAGCATTGTGGAGTTCTCCAAGCCTAAGGGGATCTTGACCCTGTTGATTTGACAAACCATGCAGATGAGATGTTGCTAAGCACCCGCTCTCCCTCTGCCAGCATAAAGGCCACGTGGGAACACTGTGGAGGGGTAGATAGCTGTGCTAGTTTACTGCCATAGTCATATCTGCTGCTGTGTGGTTTTCTGTCTCTGTGAGCGTGTAGGAGAATGTTTATGTGTGTCTGTGTGTGTGTGTGTGTGTGTGTGTGTGTGTGTATGTGTGTCACAGCACAACCTCTCTCTCTCTCTCTCTCTCTCTCTCCCTCTAGTATTTTCCATGCTTTGCTCCCTGGCTCTTGGGATTAAAGGGTGGTTTCTACAGGTCCTCAATGTGTGACAAATCTCTTGATGGGGCCAAATCTCCACAGGTCCTTAGAACTGTAAAACCCCTTTAAAGGTGTAGGATCCAATTTTACTCTTTATCTAACGCCATCAGCATTTTGCTGTAAATGCTTTAAAAGATTGTCAGTATACTGTATGATTAATGCTTATGACTAAATGTATTTATTCATTTTTTTCCTCATCAAAAATATATACTGATGTGATGTAATTTATATGCATAATGTTCCAGAGCATCCTACTATCTATTACAGTGTTGTCAAACTGAGATACAAAACAGTATAAAGTAAGATGAATAAAATGAGCAATCAAGAACTGTATGAAGCTATTTGCACACACACAGTGAAAATGAATAATTTCTGTCAGCATGAGAAATTGAAGGCACAGATTGTGTGCAGATTGTGAGTAGAAGATGTATAATTGAACGCGTGGCGGGTCTCTCTTCACTCCTGCCATCAGCAATTTCATCAGAAAAGCAGAACGTCCAGTGGGGAGTCACCCCAAACAAAGAATGAGAGTCAACAGGACTTACAGGTCATGGATATATTTGTAGTTTGAAATACACCTCACTCATTGTGCATGTCAGGAGATGCTGTATAGTTCCTTCAATGTTTAGGTCATCTTTATTCACATTTAAAGAACAGATGCCCCACCCCCCAAGGTTCTTTTCATTTGTGGATTTATTTCCTTGTTTTATGCAATTCTCGTTGATGATGTGAAATCGCACTGAGATGTTACCTGTACGGAGTCAGAGCAAGTGTCTCTGAAAAAATCCGTCAAGCACAGATATTTATTTCTCCATTGACAGTATCTTCAATAATACAACAATGCAATGGCACCTCGGGACACTGTGCATCCAGTGAAAGAGGCACATGGCTGTCATTGGTTTTCTCAAGTGACATCCAGTTAAGAAAAGAAAACGAAGCTGAAGGCAACAACATCATATCTGTTCTCAAAGAATTGTCAAAGGCATTCTGGGAAATATAGGATGAAGTAGAAATAGAGAATGCAGTTTGGAGGAAAGTGTGTAGGCCTTCAAAATAAACGCAAAATGAATTGTGACACTTCGTCCTAACTTCTGAAATGTCTGCAATGTGTTAAACATCATAAACGGATTATATAAAACCATGTGAGAGCATCTGAGGGAGGATTTTCTGGTGTCTGATATTGGCCTTGTTCAGATTGATTGAATATTAACTGACATGTTCATGAAAAAGTGATATTGATATTCCTATTATAATTAATAGCACTGTGGCCTGTACTGTAGATGTTCTTATGTATATCAGTCTTTTCCGTATAATAAAAATATATGGGGAACACTAAAACCTTGTAAAAACTGCTAGTTTTAACATATTATGCTTTGGTACAAAATATTCCCCATTAGCAGTTCTCTATCCAAACAAATTGATGGTGGCATCAACTTTGCATCGACAACTTAAGAAATTGATATGGGAGTTTTAATCGTAAGATGTTGATTCTGCACTCTGGAAATGCTATAAACAGCAACCCCCAAGATACTGTCATGAGGAAAATAATATAGATTTTCCTTCATTTGATCTGCAGTGCCAAATTAATTCAGCATTAACCCACTGGGGCAAAACTAATTAATGTCCAGCCTGACATACCTTGTAGTGAATAGAATCAAAACCTGTAACAAAAGTTAAGGGAACTGGAAAGTTATTCTTGGCAGAGTGGCTGTTAAGATAGGGTAGAAGAAGAAGGGGAGCCAAGGCCATGCTACTGTTTATAATATGAGACTTATTTTAGAAACCTCTAAATCTGTTTTGACAGGTAGAACACTCGTGGGTTGAGTGGTGCTGTACCTGATGCCAACCAGAGGCAGATAAGACAAGGATGGCAGCACGCCACAGTACACTCCATAACAAAGCATCATGTATCAGGGCTTACCATTTCAGAATCAGATGTTTGAATGAAATAACACCTATGTAATGGTGCATGTGTTCATTTTGGATCAAATGCTGGGGGGAAAAAGCATGAATATCTCAGTGAAACACAATTTTATCCTTTATATTATGCACTTTATTTTGTATGTGTGCACATTTTCTGTCTCTGTTCAGCAATGCCTCTTATCCAGCAATTGTTACCTGATTTAAAAAATAGTTTTACTTAAGAGCAATTGCACTCCAATTTTATCTTCTTTGTTTCCTGTTTAAATGTTTTGGTATTACGAGTACCATCTGTACATTCCAGAATGAGACGTATTTTCATGTTGACAGTCATTTTGGCGGAAGCTGTTAAATATCAAATGGGTGGAAATCTCATTTTGGAACAAACAAACTTCCCAAACTCTTCAGCTGCTGATTGTTATTTCAGTGTCCATGTAGCTCACTCACAGAGGGAAGAAAGCTGCTTCAGAGAAGTACCAGATGCCTACTAATTTGTCAAGTCAAGTCAAATGTATTTATAGAGTACATTTAAAAACAACAGTTGACCAAAGTGCTGTACACAACAAATAGAATAAATACAAGTAATCAGAAGCACAGAGTAAATCCACACCATTAAGGACAGTGGAAACGCAATCACGCTGAATGAAAAGTCAAAGAGTAAAAATGTGTTTTTAAACGCGATTTAAAAGCCAACAGTGTTGGGGCCAGTCTCACATGAAGGGGCAACTTGTTCCATAGTTTAGGGGCTGCGACGGAAAAAGCCAGATCTCCCCTTTGTTTCAGCTTAGCCCTGGGAACATCTAGAAACAACTGTTCGGCGGACCGGAGTGATCTTGATGGTTCGTGAAGTTGTAAAAGGTCTGAGGGGTGGGCTGGGGCGATGCCATTTAACAATTTGTTCACCATCAGTAGGATTTTGAAATCAATCCTAAACCTTACTGGGAGCCAGTGAAGAGAGGCCAGTATGGGTGAGATATGTTAATATAAGGAGGAGATAAGAAGGATGCATGTTTGTGACTTTTGTTCGTAAGTGAGGTGGGTTGTTTTTGTAGACTTGCATAAGATAGGACTGAGGGTGTTGGTGGCTCCTTGAGGGATTTTTCCTCTTACAGCAGCCTAGCTGTAGTGTGCCTGAATCCCTGCTTTCTATCTCACTCTCACACACAATTTTGACACTTCGTGTATAAAAAGAACATTGTTCACACTCACCTTGAGTCAGCAACAGGCTACAGATCCACAAAGTTTGAAAACTCAAAAAGTGACAAAGAGGGAGAAGAATAATGAACAGTTTAATGAATTAAATCATACAACGATGTGTCTATCAGTAATCAGTATGTATGCAGTGACTGAGTGCATGGAAAAGTGTGTATGAATTTGAAACCTAAACACACAAACAAAAGACAAAAAGGTCAGTAAGTCATTCGACCAAGAGTGCCAGAGCCAAACAGCCAGCCAGAGAGAGCATGCAGATGATCTTGATGAGCTGATTTAAGGACTCCTGCTCCCAGCCTGCTCAGGTGTGTTACATCAGTAACAAGTACTCAGCTCCACCCACAGAATACCTGGAGAGAAAGGCAACAGACAGCCAAAAGAAGGCAGACAAAGAAGGGTGCCACCCTGAGACTGTCACAGTAATTATAATTTTACAATTGAATACAGGTGCTTTAATGCTATTTGTAACTTCGATAGTGAAGTTGTTAACTTACTTTTATTAGCAGAAACATTTCTTTGCTCATCTTCTGTTATAGTCAACATCTGTCTGACTCTGATAGTGATGATTCAGATTGGATTGGAAATTAAAGACACCTCATTACTTTGCATAAAGGCTTTTAGTTTTATAGCCACCTAAATAAATAAAAAAACCCAAATAGTCTCATCTTGGGATCCAGATTCAATAAACATAATTCTGCTCTGTTGCTGTGCTTGCCATGCATTGGAGCAGCTCACAAAGACTACAACCTGCTGGGTCCAGACTACAAATTGTCAACTGACACATTTCTGATTGAGAGCACACAGCCGAAACAGATTTCCATTACTTCTCATAACTCCATTTCACCCCAATCTTTAGGAAGCATATGTCTGGATTTCAATCCCTCTACATTCATATGTAAAATAAACCCAGTCATTCGTACATTCTGCATTTATTATAGTTAGAAAATCTGATAAGGTGAACGTGGCTCATCTATTACCTTACATATTGGATTTTCCCTCTTCCATATAAAGTACGAATTGTCAGTATTTTGCCAGCGAATATTACTTTTTGGCTACAGCTCATTACATCCATTCATTTCTTTAATTAAAGGTGCCCAGTGGAGTTTTCTTTTAAACACTAAGTAACACTGAATAACACTGAATATAAACAAAAGTTTTGTACTTATGTTTATATTCAGTGTTACTCACCAACACGCATTGTTTGTATCCTTGAACTCTAACAAATGTACTGAATGCTTTTTCTTCCTCATAAAACATTTGCAAAGACAATTTTTCATTATCACTGTCTACTAGCATGCAGTCTTCTTCTGTCCTGCCTTTGCCAGCGCAGTGCAGCATATCTTGATGACCTGATATCACCTGTTGATCAACAGAACCATTACCAATGGTTACCATTGGTAGGAATGTGTATTTCATCACCCATGTGCATGTGTGTCCTTGTGCATGTGCACAAGACAAACAAAATACAAACATGCAAAGAAAACCTTATTCAAATAAATAATGTAACAAAAACATCACGCTCACAGTCAGTAATTTCTTATCTTTTAGCCATGTCATCAGCAGATGGCAGTGGTTGGTCCACCACTTTCTAACTCAACAACTATTGGATGGATTGCCATATCATTATGTGCAGACATTCATGGTGACTTTCATGGTGACTGCTGACTCTGGTGATTCCCTAACTTCTTCTAGCGTTGCCATGAGGTTCAAATTTGATTAAAATAAAGTTTCTTGACATATTGGATGAATTCATGTCACACACATTCATGTCCCTCTCTGGATGAATTGTAATTACTTTGCTGATCCTTTCCCTTTTCATCGAGCACCATCAGCTGGTCAAATTTTTTATTGGTCCCATACCTTTGGTTTATGACCAAATACCTGCAAAACTAACGACATTCCCACCACTGTGCACAAACACAGCCTCACTGAGCCACTAGCATGGATGTGGACCTTGTTGAATATATGGATTCTTATGGAGAAGACACTGTTTGCATTATTTTGTGTGTTTCTGTTTCACCTTCTCTTGCAGGAAGCGCCTGTCTTGTTCAGAGTCCCTCTACATGGAGGGGGATGCAAGCCCTCCCCTTGGTGCACGCAGACGCTTCTCAGCACTGATGGATACACATCGTTTTTCCTCAGCACTAGACAGTGAGCCAGACTTCCTGTCCCGCCAGGTGCCCATCAAGGTCCGTGGAACCTCACTGGATGGGACCAGTGTCCCTTCACCGAGCCTCCTGGAGCAGAGGAACAGTCTGAAGGAGGTCAATGGAGCAGGTGCGTTTGCAGGGGGACGTCTCTGAGGTAGTGAAAGGTTCTAAGGGTACAGAGGGAGAAGGAGAGGAAACAAGCAAGAAGGCAATAGGGCAAGTGATAAAGAATAAATCAGACAGAGAGAGCAGGGGGGTAGGAGTGGAGCCGAGGAAAAAGCAACCTGTAATAGCATATTAGATGGCTACTGCTGAGTGAGTGGGCAGCTGGACAAGTCTTAACATTGCTATTTTCTCCTCTAAATTCTACTTCCTCACAGACAAATCCCCTAGACATGGAGAGACACCAGGAGTTACCACAGCCATCACCACATTATCCCCTGGTCCTGCAGCTGCTGGTCGTGATGTGATGACTCCTCTGTATGACCCTCTGGGGCCTCGGGCCACCAATGACCTGGTCCTTCGCAGGGCTCGCCATCAGCATTTGTCTGGAGATGGAGAGAAACGTAACTCCAGACCCGGAAACAAGGTCATCAAGTCGGCTTCTGCCACTGCCCTTTCTGTCATCATACCATCAGGTGAGAAACACAAGGAAAGAATGAAATCCTTTTGAAAATATTAGTTAGTGGCACATTAATACGTTATCTCACCTCTCTCCTTACTCTGCCTGCCTCCAGTGGAGCAGCATGGCGGCTTCTCTCCGTTGGCCAGCCCCATGTCTCCCCACTCTTTCTCCTCCAACCCCTCGTCCCGTGACTCCTCACCCAGCAGAGACTTCTGCCCAGCAGTGAGTGCGCTGCGCTCTCCCATCACCATCCATCGCTCTGGAAAGAAGTACGGCTTTACTCTCAGGGCCATCAGGGTCTACATCGGAGACAGTGATATCTACAGCGTGCATCACATTGTCTGGGTAAGACAAGTTGTAGTAGACAAGTAGTAGTATGTATTATTTGGAGATGTTTTGTGCTGGTGCTGAAGTCAGTGACCTCGCTTAAAGAGTGACAGTTTGTGCTGTGACTTTTTACTGTGTATTTTAAAGTCCAGGTGGAACTGAACAGGGATCAGTGAATAAAAGTGAATCAGTTTATCAGGGAATTTTTTTTTAAAGTGCAAAAGTGGATTTCGGCAATATCTTAAACTGCTGAGGAGGTGGTGATTAATTTCAGTTTTGAGGTACAAATTTCACCAGTTAAATATGGTATTTCTCTTCCTGTTACATTTGCCAAACTAAAGGGAAAATAATTCATGCTTTCCTCTAATCTGACTATAGAGTATATAAATGTTGAACATCTAAACTGAAAAGTTTCAGGCTAATTTTAGGATAGATTTTTGTCTGTCTTTTAAAATACTGTCTAAGATTTAAATTCTGTAATCGGAATGCTTACAAGTCATTGATTTTTCCTTGTCATGAAATCGAATGTTTTTTGTGAATTGGCAGCATATCGAGGACGGCGGCCCCGCCCAGGAAGCTGGCCTGTGTGCCGGTGACCTCATCACCCACGTCAACGGGGAGCCTGTCCATGGTCTGGTCCACACTGAAGTGGTAGAGCTCATCCTCAAGGTAAACAACAGAAGGCGTTTTTATTCTCAATTGTACTGTATTTTTGTAATGCCAATATTTGTGTGTGATACTTCTATTTCTGTCAACGAAAGGCCACTTAGTTGTCGATTTCAAGTGAAGGCTATTCCTGTAGTTTGACAAAATGCTTGCAGCTCCATGTAACTCTGAGCTTAGTGTGTCTTCAGTTATTCCAAATACACATTAAGTTTGCCAATGAAATCTATAAATAAAGGAAACATTTTGTTGGACAGTTTTCTGTAGGTAAATAAGCTTGACAATGGATAACTATTACCATCAGTGTAAAAATAATTGAATGTCCTTCATCTATGCAGAGTGGAAACAAGGTGACAGTGACAACTACGCCTTTTGAAAACACCTCCATTAAAGTGGGTCCTGCCCGCAAGGCCAGCTACAAGTGTAAGATGGCCCGACGAAACAAGAGGACCGTGGGCAAGGACAGCCAGGACAGGTAGGAGCTTACGGACCTGCAATGTCTTTGATGATGGCTTTTCTCATGAACTAAAATACAATTTGTCTGTTTTGTCTTACAAACAGTGCAATCTGCAGAGTAGCTCTGACTAATCTGATGAGAATCACAATCCAAGGGGCATTAATTACAAATACTGTACTTCTTGACATTACTGCTGACCATTTTCTGAGCATATCATTGTTTTCAGGTTGATTTCATGCAATCCGAATAGCCATTAGTTTCCAGTATAATAGGGAAATCTTTTATCAATAATTTTGCATGTAAACATTCAACACTTGAGACCCTAATACACAAAACACCCAAATTTAATAACATCCATGCTGTCTGCTATATTTGATTTAGCTGCATAGCTCATGAATTTCATGCTTTTCAGTAGTTGAGCCTGAGACGTCAGATGAATTCATCAGCATGGCAAGTTTTTATAACTTGTAACAAAATGAAGTAGACGAGTTCACTGTGACGGATGATTGGGTCTCTGCAAGTTGATTCTCATTGTAACTGGACAAAACATTACATGCAAAAATATGCATTTAATAAAAACTCATGGTATGCTTTGGAAAATGGTAAAAACGGCAGAACCGCTGCTATTGTGCTTTTAATCAGAATCAGAATCAGAATCAGAAATACTTTATTAATCCCAGAAGGGAAATTGCTTATTGATACATTTACAATGCTCAAATAAGTTATTGAAAAAAGAATAATAAACAGAAAATACAGGGGGTGTAGAGGTGTAGAGGGTGCAGAATGAAGAGGTTCCGAACATGGTTGGACCAGGGGCCGGAGCTGCTCCAGGACGAGTCCCTCCAGGGCCCCCACGATGTGGGAGGTCAGTGCCACAGGTCTGTAGTCCCTGGCTCCACTGGGGCGTGGAGTCCCGGAACAGGAACCAGGGAGGAAGTCCTCCACAGCACAGGGACCCTCTGCAGACTCAGGCTCATGCTGAAGACACGCTGCAGTCTCCACAAAGCCGAGAGGCACAGGCACCGTCAGGTCCTGCAGCCTCCCACAGTGGAGTCTCCTCAGCTCTGTCGGCACCAACAGTCAGGAAGCCCTCGATGGACACGTTGTTACTGGGATGTCCTTGTGTAACCTCGTTTCACAGAAGCACATTAGACTGCATTCCCGACACTCCGTCCGACTCCGGCCCAGCCCCGT
>JAVQJD010003555.1:0-12527 GCA_036023655.1 Nannoperca australis
CTGCAGACGTTCACAATCCCGGATCAACCATGAGAGCAGTTGTGCTTGCTCTGACTCTGGCCCTTGTGGGTGAGTATCATTTCGGTTCTCTGCGATGGTGTGACTTTAAGAAAAATGCAGTTTGTATCAGAAACTTTAAATAACTTTACTTTTTGTATTTGGATGTTTTAAAATAATGCATTTGTAATTGTAATTTTAACAAAGAATTTAAAGTTAAACACCTAAACATGTATTTTGTAACTTAACTTTCAAGGGTTTTCAGTATTACTTATCTTCTCTGTTTTTATTTAAATATCACCTTACATTTTTACTTTTTACCAATGTATATTACTTCACTAAGTACATCTTCAGTATAACTTTATTGCAAGAGAATTACAAATATATAATTTGACACTGCCAGTAAAGAAAAAAAACCTTCACTATTTGAGCTTTAAATCTTGAACAATACCACTTAGGAAAGAGAATTATACTTTTCTGTAACATTATTTAGATGTTGTTCACTCTTATTAGGCACCTGTAGGAAACGATCTACTGTATATGTGTTGAATATGTGTTGTTTTCTAATTTTAGGATAATACAAAAGAATACAATTTCATTGCATATTTCTAATTTAAAAAAGTTAAAAACTACGTTTAATATTTTCACCATTTACTTGCTGGATTTACATTCTTTTTAACTTTCATTTCAGCTGGTCAACCTCATAACCTTGGTAAGTTCCGTGCTGTATTATAATGTTAAAGGACAAATTAAATTTTTCCAAACAATATATGGAAACCAATAATAAGTATACCCATAGTAGATAAGTAAATATGCTTTTACCACAGCTAAACTACATGAAAGTGAATTATTTGGTTAAAATTCAATCGATTTCATAATTTATGGTTTATATGATGCCATATATAACTCAAATAGTTTTAGGGATGAGGTAGAACACTTCTCACTGAATGAAATTGTTTCTACAGCTCCTGAGTTTTCTGCTGGTAAGACTTATGTGTACAAGTATGAGGCATTGCTCCTTGGCGGTCTGCCGGAGGAAGGATTGGCAAAAGCCGGGGTCAAAATCAGCAGCAAAGTTTTCATCAGTCCTGTGGCTCAAAACATTTACATGCTGAAGGTAAAGATTAAAATCATGGTTCATGCGACAATCGTTTTAGTTTAAAATTTTCAACTGACCTGTAATAAATCTTATTTTTACACTCTAGCTTGTGAACCCTGAGATCTTTGAGTACAGTGGTGTCTGGTCTGAGGATAAGGATCCTTTAATCCCAGCAATCAAGCTGAATTCAGTCCTGGCAGCTCAGCTCATGACTCCCATCAAGTTTGAGTATGCCAATGGGGTTGTCGGAAAAATGTTCGCCCCTGAGGAAATCTCAACAATGGTGATGAATGTTTACCGAGGAATCCTGAATGTCCTTCAGCTCAACATCAAGAAGACACAGAATGTCTACGAGATGCAGGAGGTTTGCCAAAGATCCTACCCTACGGATTATAAATTCATTATAGGAAGTTGAATCTCCGTAGTAAAAGATATGCTTCTCTCATTAGGATGGAGCTCAGGGTGTGTGCAAGACCCTCTATGCCATCACTGAAGACGAAAAGGCTGAACGCATCCTTTTGACAAAGACCAGGGATCTGAACGACTGCCAGGAGAAGATCAAGATGGACATCGGATTGGCATACACTGAGAAATGTGAAAAGTGCCAGCAGGTAGGTTCAAGTGCATTTTGTGTCACGCATACATCTATGAAGGTAGAAAATGTTGCATGATTAAGCAACTATGTGGTTCGTCTTCACAGGATTCAAAGAACCTGAGAGCAGCTACAGCATACAACTACATCTTGAAGCCAGTTGCAGATGGCATCATGATCCTGGAGGCAACTGTCAATGAGCTGATCCAGTTCTCACCTTTTACTGAGATGAATGGAGCTGCTCAGATGCAGACCAAGTATGTCAATAGATACTGAAAATGTAATAACGGGTTGGAAGTGTTTGAATTTGAAAATAGAGGTGTAAATGAACCTTTTCCGCATTACTTTTAAGGCAATCCATGGTCTTCCTTGAGATTCAGAAGGCTCCTGTTGTACCAATCGAGGCTCCTTATGTTCACCGTGGATTTCTAAAGTACGAGTTTTCCACCGAGCTTCTTCAGACCCCGATTCAGCTCATCAAAATCAAAAACGCACAGGCCCAGGTATCGTTTCAGACAGCTTTAAAAGATCAGTGGAAGTATGTGAATCCCTACTATATTAAATGACTTACCTTTTAATCCTGTGCTCTTAGATTGTGGAGGTTCTGAATCATCTGGTTACCAACAATGAAGAGAGAGTCCATGAGGATGCCCCTCTGAAGTTTTTGGAACTAATTCAGCTCCTCCGTGTAGCCCGCTTTGAAGACCTGTTAATGCTTTGGAGCCAACATAAAGCAAGACCAGTATACAGGTGAATATTTGAACATTTGAATAAGATGTAAAATAAAATTATACATACACACACACATAGATATATATGTATATTGGTTCAATCACTCCATTTTCATCTTTCAGACATTGGATCTTGGATGCCATCCCTGCCATTGGAACTCCTGCTGCTCTGAGATTCATCAAGGAGAAATTCCTGGCTGATGAACTGACTGTTGCTGAAGCAGCTCAGGCTTTGATTGCATCTATTCACATGGTGACAGCAGACACTGAGACCATCAGGCTGGTTGAGGTGGGTAAACCACAAAGCAAGTTTTTCATCTGTAATAAGAATTAAGGTAGGACATGTTTCTAAATGTTGCTCTCTTCTAGGCCCTGGCAATTAACAGCAAAATAGTGGAAAGCCCGGTCCTGCGTGAGATTGTCTTCCTTGGCTATGGTACCATGATTTCAAAATACTGTGTTGAGAAGGATGTCTGCCCTGTTGAACTTATAAAGGTGATATAATCTTGTTTTTAATATTAGTTCAAGCTCTTCTACATATTTCTGGATTACAAAAGGAGATCTTAAATTATCAATTCCCCCAACAGCCCATCCAGGACCGCCTTGCAGACGCTCTGGCTAATACTAAGACCCAGGATATCATCCTGTTCCTGAAGGTTTTGGGTAACGCTGCCCATCCTGCTAGCCTTAAACTAATCACAAAGGTCCTGCCCATACATGGCACTGCAGCTGCATCTCTGCCCATGAGAGTCCATACCGATGCCATCATGGCCTTGAGGAACATTGCAAAGAAGGAGCCCAGAATGGTGAATTCTCAACACCAGAGTATTTCAACCTTTTCTAGTTTGAACACATTTCTCCATTCTGAATTAGCTTTCCCTTGTAAATTAGGTCCAGGAATTGGCTCTTCAGCTCTACATGGACAAGACTCTTCACCCAGAGCTTCGTATGCTTGCATGCATTGTGCTGTTTGAGACAAGGCCTGCAATTGGTTTGGTCACAACTCTTGCCAACATTGTGAAGTCAGAGGAGAATCTGCAGGTAGCAAGCTTCACTTATACTCACATTAAGTCACTGACCAGGAGCACCGCTGCTATCCATGCCTCAGTGTAAGAGCACTCTCTGATCCCTATTCATCATCAAGTGTCTCCATGAAATGATGCCTTGTTACTCAGCTCTTTTATGTTGGCATTGCAGTGCTGCAGCTTGCAACGTCGCTATCAAAATCTTGAGCCCAAGGCTGAACAGGCTGAGCTTCCGTTTCAGCAAAGCCGTCCACATGGACATCTATAGCAGTAAGGCCAATGTTACATCTGGTTTAAGTTACGTCAAGTTTCTTTTTTTCTGTAGCATCAACTAACTGCATCTCATCAAACTCTTTCAGGTCCCTTGATGCTTGGTGCTGCTGCCAGTGCTTTCTACATCAACGATGCTGCCACCATTCTGCCCAGATATGTTGTGGCTAAGACCAGTGCCTTCCTTGCTGGAGCTGCTGCTGATGTTCTGGAGGTAAAAGGAAAACACCTGCCTTCTAAAGTATTCAATCAGTAATTTGAGAAATTGTGGTTTTTTTTAACATGTTGAGTATTTCCTAGGTTGGAGTAAGAACTGAGGGACTCCAGGAGGCTCTTCTGAAAAACCCCACACTTATCGACAATGTTGACAGGATGACCAAGATGAAGCGTGTCATTAAGGCTGTAAGCAATTAAACACAACAAAGTCACAAATACCAGGATAGAACAGCATAAAATAGCACATGATAAAACACATCAAGCTATTGATAAGTTGGAGTGTATGTTTTGTTTTCCCACAGCTCTCTGAGTGGAGGTCCCTACCCACCAGCAAACCTCTGGCTTCCTTTTATGTCAAAATCTTTGGACAAGAAATTGCCTTTGCCAACATTGACAAAGTCCTGATTGACCACGCCATTGCTGTATGATTCACTATTTGTCAACCTTAAGACCAATTTCATAACAAATTGTGTATCACAATTTTTTCCGAGACATAATAGTCATGATAAACTCTTCCCTACAGCTCACCACTGGACCCTCCATTCAGGCATTTGGTAAGAATGCCGTCAGGGCTCTGCTGTCTGGTGCTTCCTTCCACTTTGTTAAGCCTATGCTGGTCACTGAGATGAGGCGCATCCTTCCTACTGCTGCCGGTCTTCCAATGGAGCTCAGTCTGTACACTGCCGCTGTGGCTGCCGCAGCTGTGCGAGGTGAGTAGAAGCTAGAAAACATTCACAGTTTAGCTTGTTACAAGTCCCACTTATCTCGCCAATCTAGTTTAACTAGAGCTGATCAAAAAGGTTGCTGACTCGCTTGTGAAGTACTCAACAACAGACATTTGTAAATCCCAATACAGCCTTGATAAATCTTGACTGTTGAAAATTAATAATTATATAATAATAATTAATAATATCTTATAAAGCCTAATATTATCATCTATATCAAATTCTTTTTGTAAACTCACAAAAGCAAATGTCACATTGCTTGTCCAAAGATAAAAGGAAACCACATGCATGGCTTTAATAAAAACAACATTGAAGAACTGGTGGGATATGGTACATAATATCATGTAATAGTGGAACCAGTGTGTGAAAAGTATTGTGCTAAATAGTGACACATGGCTTTCTTTAGTCAAGGCCACCACGACACCAGCTCTGCCAGAAAACTTCCAGCTTGCTCACCTCCTGAGGACAGACATTCGGCTTGAGACTGAGATCAGACCAAGGTAGGTACAACGTCTGAAAGTCAAATAAATAAATGTGCACAAATATATTGTAGCCTATCATCAAATGTAACACACAAATGTCCTCTCCTTCTAGTGTTGCTGTGAACACATTTGCTGTGATGGGGGTAAACACCGCTATACTCCAGGCTGCAGTGCTATCAAGAGCTAAACTCACCTCCATCATGCCCACCAAAATCGCTGCAAGACTTGACATCAACGAGGGCCACTTTAAGATCGAAGCTCTGCCAGTTTCTGTGCCTGAAAACATTGCGGCAGTACAGTAAGACTGATTTTTTTACTTAATGTGTACCCTGAAAAATATGAAACTTCTGTCATTTCCAAGATAAATGTATCTTTAGAGTGATAAAATTCTTGTTATTTCAACAGTGTTGAGACTTTTGCTGTGACAAGAAATATTGAGGATCTTGCTGCTGCAAGAATCATTCCCATCATCTCTGCCAAAGTCATGCAGCCCATCTCAAGGGAAAGTTTCACATCTAAGATCGATTCATCTGATGATACTAGTGTGGTGAGTGTTAAACATTGTCTTTTAAGAAAACCATAAAAGTATCTATATTTACAATATAATTTGTATGTTTTTCTTTTCATAGTCAATGTCCTCAGAGATCATTCACCAAGATTTGGCAAATACCAAGTCCATGATGGAACCCAAAGAAGCTCAGTTTGAGAAGAAGTACTGTGCTAAGACTTCTGCTATTGGACTGAAGGGCTGTATTAAGGTTGCCACTGAAAACGCTGCTTTCATGAGGGACATTGCCTTGTACAAACTGGCTGGAAGGCACTCTATTGCTGTGTCTTTTACACCAAGTAAGTATAGGGATACACTATATGTGCATTTGGTAGATGCAGTTTGCACAAAGCAATAATTAATGGCATTATTTTATTATAATTTCAGTTGAAGGTGAAGTCATTGAGACACTGGAGATGGAGGTTCAAGTTGGACCAAAGGCTGCAAAGAAGCTCATTAAACAGATAAACCTGAGCGAAGAAGAAATCGTTGAGGGAACACCAGTCCTGATGAAGCTCAAGAAAATCCTGGTTTCTGGTGTGAATAATGGCACATCATCCTCCTCCTCCTCCTCCTCCTCTAGCTCAAGCCAGAGCTCCAAGTCCTCTTCTAGCTCCTCATCTCGTGTCAACAGCAAGAATTCAGCTGCTCAAGCCAGAAAACTACAGAGCAGCAGCAGCAGCAGTAGTAGCAGCAGCAGCAGCAGCAGCAGCAGCAGCAGCAGCAGCAGCAGCAGCAGCAGCAGCAGCAGCAGCAGCAGTAGCAGCTCCTCCAAATCTGTGAAGAGGTCTTCCAGGTCCAGTTCCGCATCCAGCCTTGCATCGCTCTTCAGTGCTAGCTCAAGTTCCTCTCGTTCTAGTGCTCGTTTCTCACAGGTACACACCTCAACATTTTTGTGACTTTGCACGGAAGAGTATTAATGTGTCTACATATCATGGCGAATGTGGAATCTGACAAAAATATTTCTTCTCAACAGAAAGTGATTAATCGCCAAAAGTTCCAGAAGAACCACAACATGCAGGTACATTTAAGATGGTGCTTCAAACAATGACAATTCAGCTTTGTAATGGTGAACTTTAACTTACATACATTATTGTTGTAGGCTGCCACCTCTAAAGCCACCTCTATTAGCAGAAGCAGTGCCTCAAGCTTTGAGGCCATCTACAGACAGGTAAATCTTGGTCATCGTAAATAAATAAAAAATCCTTCCTTCACATTTTTTCACTGGTGGGTTTGTTGGTGTACTCAAACGAATTAACTCTGGTTGTTCCCAAAGAACAAATTCCTTGGCAGTGAAGTTGCTCCTGAATTTGCCGTCATCTTCCGTGCTGTCAGAGCTGACAAAAAGATGATGGGATACCAAATGGCAGTCTACACGGACAAACCTACTGCCAGACTTCAGATTATTCTGGCTGCCTTGGCCGCCGATGACAACTGGAAGCTCTGTGCTGATGGAATTCTGCTTAGCAAGCACAAAGTCACAGTAAGATACTGTCTTGGTTATATCAGAGATCTTAGGAAATGATATAAAAAGGATACTGTTAAAACCAACTGCTTTATCGTCTACTTTCTCTCAATAGGCTAAAGTAGCTTGGGGAGCAGAATGCAAACAGTACGACACCATGTTCACAGCTGAGACTGGTCTTGTTGGTCCAAGCCCTGCAGCTCGCCTCAAAGTGTCCTGGAACAAACTGCCTTCTGCCATTCAGCGCTATGCTAAGAAGTACGAAACTTCATACGCTCTTCGTCTTTAGCCTTCTCACATGTAATATAGACTATGTAAAAATGTCTGACATTTGGAAATTCTTTTATAGGGCATATCACTACATTCCTGCTTCCATGCTGGAAGGCTTGATTCAACAAAAGGATGCAAACAGTGCCAAGCAGCTCTCACTTACACTGGTTGCCACATCTGACAGGACCGTTGATTTTATATGGAAAATACCAACAGTATGACAAATTAAGTTGTTCTCCCAAAATATAAAGTCATATTTGTTTTTACTTTTTTGTTCTAATAATTGTGAATTATTTTGTTCACAGTGTACCGTCTATAAACTGGCTTTGCATCTTCCCATCGCTCTGCCACTTGATGAAATCAATGGTCTAACCCCCTTTGATGACCTTGCTGATAAAGTCCAGTACTTGTTTGCAAATGCTGCTGCAGGTAATGCATGACATTGTTGTTTACAATATGAAATGCACTGGCATTTATCTTTGGTGGTGTGCCAAGGAATACATCTTTTCTTTCTTAACAGCTGAATGTAGCTTCAGCAGAGACACACTGACCACATTCAACAGCAGGAGATACGAGAACAAGATGCCGTTGTCTTGCTACCAAGTTCTGGCACAGGATTGCACCGATGAGCTGAAATTTATGGTTCTGCTGAAGAAGGATCACAATGACCAGAATCATATCAATTTGAAAATTGCAGACATGTGAGTGTCCATTAATAACAATAATAAAACAGTGATTTTCATCTATAAGCTGACAAAACTAAATGTTTAAATTTCCGCAGTGATATTGACCTGTACCCAAAGAACGCTGACGTGATTGTGAAGGTCAATGGAATGGAAATATCCAACCTGCCATACATGCATGGTTAGCAGCTTTCAAAACACATTCATCACACCCTCAATCTTTTACTGTAGCAGCAACATGTAATTGTATACTTCAAACTACACATCATGGTCCCAATACTGCAAAGTCATTTATTTAAATTAGCTTTAAGTAAATAGTTATGAAACTGATTTCTTTTCTTACAGCTGAAATCCAGATCAAGTCAAAGGGTGACGGTATCTCTGTGTATGCTCCCAGCCACGGTCTTAATGAAGTCTACTTTGAGACGGACTCATGGCTGGTAAATGCAACATTCACTATAGACAATTTCAGAATAGGTCTGACATGCATAGGTTTTCTTTTAAATGTGAAGGATTTTTTGCAAAAATGTATTTTAGGTTTAAAAGTGTGACCTCTGAGAAACAAGATAAAGACAACGTTTGATAAATTTGACCGATTCTGTACATTTGATGTAATGTAATATCTCATGGGATCTAACCATGAAGGTTAAAGTTGCGGACTGGATGAAGGGACAGACCTGTGGACTTTGTGGAAAGGCTGATGGGGAAGTCAAACAGGAGTACCGCACACCCAACGGACACCTGACCAAGAACGCAGTGAGCTACGCTCATTCCTGGGTTCTGCTAGCCGAAAGCTGCAAGGACACCACTGGTGAGACACAAAGCCACATGCTTTTTCAAATGACCCACCCTCTTTTCCCCTGTGATGTAACACAACAGTTATATCACTGCATATAGGTGAAGTCTTTTAAACATGTAATAATGCACTGAATCAGAAACTCACTTATCAACACCTTTGCCTTTCAGAATGCCGTGTAAAGCTTGAATCTGTGCAGCTGGACAGGCAGGTGAACATCCGTGGCCAGGAATCCACATGTTACTCTGTTGAGGGTGTACTGCGCTGCCTGCCAGGCTGCATCCCTGTGAAGACCACCACAGTCACTGTTGGCTTCCACTGCCTGCCTGTTGGTGAGTCTGAAAGAAAATGCTGCTTCATGTTCAAGAGACAGAATATAAAAATACACAGTTCCTAATTGCCCTGCTCTCTTCACTTGTGCAGATTCTGCCCTGGACCGCCCTGAGAGTCTGAGCAAAATGTACAATAAGAGCGTGGACCTGAGGGAAACAGCAGAAGCCCACATTTCCTGCAGCTGCACTGCTCAGTGCGCTTAATAACACTTTCCACAGTCAATCACATGTATGTTTTCAAGGTAATTTAATAAAATAAATCTCAAAAGAAGTTATCTGAATGATTGTTTTCAATTATGGCAACTTCATAGAGCTACAATTATGCATCACTTTGAGGGAAAAAGTCCATTATGATAAATGCCCATCCTATCTTTTTTAATCAAGTTAGGGGGGGAAATCTTTTAGCCTACTGATACACTGTTAAATGTTGATCAGTCAACGTGATGGCAGCTGAAAATGAATTAGAACATAATTAAGACATAATTAGAACCAGGGTGGATATTGGTTATGTGACAATGGTAATGAGAAGATGTTGCTTCTGTGAACAACAGAAACTGTTTCTTTAATCAAAGAGTTATTTACCCTGTGTTTACCATGTGCGAAAGGCTCCAGACAAAAACTGTAAGTTATCAATCCCAAAATAGTTTCACAAAAAAATTCTGTCAGAATATTTACAGTTGATTGCTAAATTGATTGTAAAATTAAGAGTTTCAGTCACAACTTCCTGTAGTCACTGTACTGGGTACACTTTCTTGATAATAACACAAAATCAGTAGTATTAGATGTTAGAAGAATAAATAACAATGTTTGCTAATACTGAAAGATAGTTCAACTTGTTAGATACCGGTAAAAAGCCCTTGTCACAGGACTCCGCTGGACCAGCTCGCCGTTTAAAGGGTCCGATCTCTTGTTCTATGGGTTCTTGCCCTATTAGAAATTCTAAAGATATTTAAGCTGGTGTCGAGGAAACTCGCCTAGCTTCTCACTGCCTACATCCGGACGCTTACCCTGCTGCCTCAGATAACTCCACCCGGCTGAGCCCTCAGGGTCTATTTAATAAAACTATTGGATTAATGTAGAATAACCTTTAATAACAGGGAAAGAATGCTTTTACTTCATTTATATTTGTATTTATTGTAGGTATTGGCATAGGGTAGCTACAGCGTTTCAAATCAAAAATCTAAATTCAATCAAAATATATTCTATTTACTCTCATCTATTCTGAATCTCTAAACAATACAAATGTTGCTATAATAGGAAAAGAGAGGCTAGAGTCAGAGTCCTCAGGTGCTGGCTGGAGTTTGATTCCGTACAGTCTCAAAGCCTCCCTTCGCCGCTCCGCATCCTGCATCGCTCGCACTGCTGCTCTGATGCTTGACACCTCGGTCTTCTCCTTTTAACTATCTTGCTCCCTAAAACCGTTTCTTCACTAGCAAGGAACACACCATCCATGTGATATGTTTGAAAGATTTATTGAACAGAGGTAGGCCTACATGTTGAATGTTAAAGTTGTGATGATGGTTTGGGGAAGCTTCGTGGGGATGTCCGTCATGGCACCCGGGTACGACAAACCCCCCAAAAGCCTCTCATTACTGGAGAAGAGATTAAGCCGATTTTAAATCTTTGGATCTGATGTAACGGTGGTATGCTTGCGAGGACCCGCGGCTCGTGATTTGAATTAAGTGGGAAACTGAAGTGGCATAGTAAAACCCCCCCAAAAAACTGACAGACGGAGCGGCATCCCGGTGCCGGACGCCCCAGCTAATGCTAGCTGTTGAGGTTGTGAGACTTGAACGACCGAGGGTCCTGGCATCTCGGTGCCAGGCGTCCCGGCCGGTGCTAGCAGCTGCCATGCGCAGTAAGTGAGAGCGAAAAGAGGGATTGTTTTGTATGGTATTTATGCGGAAATGGCGTAGTGACGTGGTGGACGTAATGGTGGCTTGTTCCTGTTCCAGAAATTCTGCTAAATAGCGACACCTAATGCTTAGTCACATTTCCTTAAATGGGGATTTGTTCGGGTATTTATTCCGATTCAGGCTTCATGTTCATGTTGTTTCAATGAAGGCAATGATCTGGGGTCTCAACCCTTTCGGACAAACTCTAAAGCATGCGAGAGCGACACGGTTTAGCCATTTATTAAATTATTTACCTTTTAACGTGACGGTCCTGTTGAACTGCTGCTTGACTGTTTGGTTTACCTCAACGGTGTCTATTTTGATGAGCTGACACCAATCGGTGGGTGGAGACAGGTGAAGCAGTCCCGTTGATCAGTAACTCAACATTGTTTCCAAGAGGCCAATAAAGGTCAAATGACAGTTAACATGTATTTTAACAGCGTATAATGAATGTTTCAAGAACATAAGATTGTCTAGAATACATCCCTAAGTAGAAATTATTCTCATGTGTCAATATAAGCCACTAAAATTTAAAAAAAAATGGTGAGGACTTTACATTCATATTGATACCAGAGTGGTCTAACCTCAGGGTCCTACTGCACATTATGTAATTTGTGTTCAAGTTTACAGCCTTTCTTCCCATTTAACTGCAACATCATACATACATACACCCACTACAAAGGTAACTGCAACAGTTACTAGAAAACAATGTTATCAACCACATTAATAAATTAAACTATACAAATTCACACACTTCATATTTTTCCCCAACAGCAGCATTAAACCTACATTCTAAGACATTGTGCCGGCTGGCAAGATCAACATGATAACAGAAGCTGAAAAGCTGTGACATAAACGGCAACATTTTGGCAAGTTTAGGTGCAACAGTGACCATTAACAAGGGCTAAGCAACATCTCATTACCGGGACACATGCACACCTGCATTACCAAAAAATACTAGCCTTAGACTAAGATCGTAGACATAAGACATGACTAACAAAACGAGATTTACAGTGTCAGATAAATAAATTAAGTATAACACTGTCTAATTATTAAAACAGTAAGATAATAAAAAAGAAGCACATTTTCTCACAGAGCACAGAACACCAGCAGCTAACCAGTTTGTTTGGCTTTGACTGTTAACAGCTATTTAATCATTTTACAGTCTATCTGCAAGTGTTTGGCATTTGCAATTCAGGTGTGTTTCTAAAATACCACAAATCATCCATATTAAATGGACATTAACATTAATTCAGATTCACATGATGAAAGTGTTTGGCTTCAAATAGAGCTGTTCTTTTTCTTTGTGCGTGTGTGGCTGCTGTGGTCTTCGCTGTTGTCCCACCGTTGGTGCTGAACCGGAACATATCCATTAAGAAAGATGTGTGATTCTTCAACACGC